>JARFIZ010000014.1:0-270000 GCA_036325965.1 Sinopyrophorus schimmeli | reverse complement strand
CAAAAATTAATTCGTACGATTTTTAAAATCATTTTAGAATTCAAATAATTAATTAAAACTATGGGAAAAATGACACCGGTTATAGTCACTAGGGGTACGTAAGAACGTCTCCTCGCAATATAAAGCAATTCTATTTTTTTCATTTCTTATCAAAAATACATGGGTTTAAAACCCATCGATTTTGAATTTTCAAAACGTTTTCCCAAAGCTCTGAAATAGCACGCCTATGGTTTCTTAGACCTATCCGAAGCCAAAAAGGCTGCCAAATCCGATTCTGAATAGTTTTTAAAGATCCGTTCACAAATAACGGCGCTACAATTTTTTTAAAGTTCAAAATTGGCTCAAAATGAGCGCTAAAAATCGCAATTTTTTATTTTCGAAAAATTAACGCCGCACTCTATACATATTGTACATGTATCTTATGTAAAAAAGCCTCGGGATTCCGAATCCGTGTCGTTTGTAATGATTGGATCGAAAATAAGGGCGCTACGATTTTTTTTGTGAATCAAGGGGTACGTATTTCTATTGATTTAGTTTGTATCGAAAATTTTTATTTTAGAGGAAGCGCGGGAAATGACACGGTTATAGTCACTAGGGTACGTAGGAACGTCCCCTCGCAATATAAAGCAATTCTATTTTTTTCATTTCTTATCAAAAATACATGGGTTAAAACCCATCGATTTTGAATTTTCAAAACGTTTTCCCAAAGCTCTGGAATAGCACGCCTACGGTTTCTTAGGCCTATCCGAAGCCAAAAAGGCTGCCAAATCCGATTCTGAATAGTTTTTAAAGATCCGTTCACAAATAACGGCGCTACAATTTTTTTAAAGTTCAAAATTGGCTCAAAATGAGCGCTAAAAATCGCAATTTTTTATTTTCGAAAAATTAACGCCGCACTCTATACATATTGTACATGTATCTTATGTAAAAAAGCCTCGGGATTCCGAATCCGTGTCGTTTGTAATGATTGGATCAAAATAAGGGCGCTACGATTTTTTGTGAATCAAGGGTACGTATTTCTATTGATTTAGTTTGTATCGAAAATTTTTATTTTAGAGGAAGCGCGGGAAATGACATCGGTTATAGTCACTAGGGGTACGTAGGAACGTCCCTCGCAATATAAAGCAATTCTATTTTTCATTTCTTATCAAAATACATGGGTTAAAACCCATCGATTTTGAATTTTCAAAACGTTTTCCCAAAGCTCTGGAATAGCACGCCTACGGTTTCTTAGGCCTATCCGAACCCAAAAAAGGCTGCCAAATCCGATTCTGAATAGTTTTAAAGATCCGTTCACAAATAACGGCGCTACAATTTTTTGAAAGTTCAAAATTGGCTCAAAATGAGCGCTAAAAATCGCAATTTTTTATTTTCGAAAAATTAACGTCGCACCCTATACATATTATACATGTATCTTATGTAAAAAAGCCTCAGGATTCCGAATCCGTGTCGTTTGTAATGATTGGATCCAAAAAAAGGGCGCTACGATTTTTTTTGTGAATCAAAGGGTACGTATTTCTAATGATTTAGTTTGTATCGAAAATTTTTATTTTAGAGGGGAAGCGCGGGGAAATGACATCGGTTATAGTCACTAGGGGTACGTAGGAACGTCCCCTCGCAATATAAAGCAATTCTATTTTTTTCATTTCTTATCAAAAATACATGGGTTAAAACCCATCGATTTTGAATTTTCAAAACGTTTTCCCAAAGCTCTGAAATAGCACGCCTATGGTTTCTTAGGCCTATCCGAAGCCAAAAAGGCTGCCAAATCCGATTCTGAATAATTTTTAAAGATCCGTTCACAAATAACGGCGCTACAATTTTTTTAAAGTTCAAAATTGGCTCAAAATGAGCGCTAAAAATCGCAATTTTTTATTTTCGAAAAATTAACGTCGCACCCTATACATATTATACATGTATCTAATGTAAAAAAGCCTCGGGATTCCGAATCCGTGTCGTTTGTAATGATTGGATCCAAAAAAAGGGCGCTACGATTTTTTTTGTGAATCAAAGGGTACGTATTTCTATTGATTTAGTTTGTATCGAAAATTTTTATTTTAGAGGAAGCGCGGGAAATGACATCGGTTATAGTCACTAGGGGTACGTAGGAACGTCCCCTCGCAATATAAAGCAATTCTATTTTTTTCATTTCTTATCAAAAATACATGGGTTAAAACCCATCGATTTTGAATTTTCAAAACGTTTTCCCAAAGCTCTGAAATAGCACGCCTATGGTTTCTTAGGCCTATCCGAAGCCAAAAAGGCTGCCAAATCCGATTCTGAATAGTTTTTAAAGATCCGTTCACAAATAACGGCGCTACAATTTTTTTAAAGTTCAAAATTGGCTCAAAATGAGCGCTAAAAATCGCAATTTTTTATTTTCGAAAAATTAACGTCGCACCCTATACATATTATACATGTATCTTATGTAAAAAAGCCTCGGGATTCCGAATCCGTGTTGTTTGTAATGATTGGATCCAAAAAAAGGGCGCCACGATTTTTTTTGTGAATCAAGAGGTACGTATTTCTATTGATTTAGTTTGTATCGAAAATTTTTATTTTAGAGGAAGCGCGGGAAATGACACGGTTATAGTCACTAGGGGTACGTAGGAACGTCCCCTCGCAATATAAAGCAATTCTATTTTTTTCATTTCTTATCAAAAATACATGGGTTAAAACCCATCGATTTTGAATTTTCAAAACGTTTTCCCAAAGCTCTGAAATAGCACGCCTATGGTTTCTTAGGCCTATCCGAAGCCAAAAAGGCTGCCAAATCCGATTCTGAATAGTTTTTAAAGATCCGTTCACAAATAACGGCGCTACAATTTTTTTAAAGTTCAAAATTGGCTCAAAATGAGCGCTAAAATCGCAATTTTTATTTTCGAAAAATTAACGTCGCACCTATACATATTATACATGTATCTTATGTAAAAAGCCTCAGGATTCCGAATCCGTGTCGTTTGTAATGATTGGATCGAAAAAAGGGCGCTACGATTTTTTGTGAATCAAGGGTACGTATTTCTATTGATTTAGTTTGTATCGAAAATTTTTATTTTAGAGGAAGCGCGGGAAATGACACCGGTTATAGTCACTAGGGGTACGTAGGAACGTCCCTCGCAATATAAAGCAATTCTATTTTTTCATTTCTTATCAAAATACATGGGTTAAAACCCATCGATTTTGAATTTTCAAAACGTTTTCCCAAAGCTCTGGAATAGCACGCCTATGGTTTCTTAGGCCTATCCGAAGCCAAAAGGCTGCCAAATCCGATTCTGAATAGTTTTAAAGATCCGTTCACAAATAACGGCGCTACAATTTTTAAAGTTCAAAATTGGCTCAAAATGAGCGCTAAAATCGCAATTTTTATTTTCGAAAAATTAACGCCGCACTCTATACATATTATACATGTATCTTATGTAAAAAAGCCTCAGGATTCCGAATCCGTGTCGTTTGTAATGATTGGATCGAAAATAAGGGCGCTACGATTTTTTTTGTGAATCAAGGGGTACGTATTTCTATTGATTTAGTTTGTATCGAAAATTTTTATTTTAGAGGGGAAGCGCGGGAAATGACACCGGTTATAGTCACTAGGGGTACGTAGGAACGTCCCCTCGCAATATAAAGCAATTCTATTTTTTTCATTTCTTATCAAAAATACATGGGTTAAAACCCATCGATTTTGAATTTTCAAAACGTTTTCCCAAAGCTCTGGAATAGCACGCCTACGGTTTCTTAGGCCTATCCGAAGCCAAAAAGGCTGCCAAATCCGATTCTGAATAGTTTTTAAAGATCCGTCCACAAATAACGGCGCTACAATTTTTTAAAAGTTCAAAATTGGCTCAAAATGAGCGCTAAAAATCGCAATTTTTTATTTTCGAAAAATTAACGTCGCACCCTATACATATTTTACATGTATCTTATGTAAAAAAGCCTCAGGAGTCCGAATCCGTGTCGTTTGTATTAATTGGATCGAAAATAAGGGCGCTACGATTTTTTTTGTGAATCAAGGGGTACGTACTTTTAATCATTTAGTTTCTATCGAAAATTTTTATTTTAGAAAGGAAGCGCGGGAAATGACACCGGTTATAGTTAGTAGGGTACGTAGGAACGTCCCTCGCAATATAAAGCAATTCTATTTTTTTCATTTTTTATCCAAAATACATGGGTTAAAACCCATCGATTTTGAATTTTCAAAACGTTTTCCCAAAGCTCTGGAATAGCACGCCTACGGTTTCTTAGGCCTATCCGAAGCCAAAAAGGCTGCCAAATCCGATTCTGAATAGTTTTTAAAGATCCGTCCACAAATAACGGCGCTACAATTTTTTGAAAGTTCAAAATCGGCTCAAAATGAGCTCTAAAAATCGCAATTTTTATTTTCGAAAATTAACGTCGCACCCTATACATATTTTACATGTATCTTATGTAAAAAGCCTCAGGAGTCCGAATCCGTGTCGTTTGTATTAATTGGATCGAAAATAAGGGCGCTACGATTTTTTGTGAATCAAGGGTACGTACTTTTAATCATTTAGTTTCTATCGAAAATTTTTATTTTAGAAGGGAAGCGGGGAAATGACACCGGTTATAGTTAGTAGGGGTACGTAGGAACGTCCCTCGCAATATAAAGCAATTCTATTTTTTTCATTTTTTATCCAAAATACATGGGTTAAAACCCATCGATTTTGAATTTTCAAAACGTTTTCCCAAAGCTCTGGAATAGCACGCCTACGGTTTCTTAGGCCTATCCGAAGCCAAAAAGGCTGCCAAATCCGATTCTGAATAGTTTTTAAAGATCCGTCCACAAATAACGGCGCTACAATTTTTTGAAAGTTCAAAATCGGCTCAAAATGAGCTCTAAAAATCGCAATTTTTTATTTTCGAAAATTAACGTCGCACCCTATACATATTTTACATGTATCTTATGTAAAAAAGCCTCAGGAGTCCGAATCCGTGTCGTTTGTATTAATTGGATCGAAAATAAGGGCGCTACGATTTTTTTTGTGAATCAAGGGGTACGTACTTTTAATCATTTAGTTTCTATCGAAAATTTTTATTTTAGAAGGGAAGCGCGGGGAAATGACACCGGTTATAGTTAGTAGGGGTACGTAGGAACGTCCCTCGCAATATAAAGCAATTCTATTTTTTCATTTTTATCAAAATACATGGGTTAAAACCCATCGATTTTGAATTTTCAAAACGTTTTCCCAAAGCTCTGGAATAGCACGCCTACGGTTTCTTAGGCCTATCCGAACCCAAAAAAGGCTGCCAAATCCGATTCTGAATAGTTTTTAAAGATCCGTCCACAAATAACGGCGCTACAATTTTTTGAAAGTTCAAAATCGGCTCAAAATGAGCTCTAAAAATCGCAATTTTTTATGTTCGAAAAATTAACGTCGCACCCTATACATATTTTACATGTATCTTATGTAAAAAAGCCTCAGGAGTCCGAATCCGTGTCGTTTGTATTAATTGGATCGAAAATAAGGGCGCTACGATTTTTTGTGAATCAAGGGGTACGTACTTTTAATCATTTAGTTTCTATCGAAAATTTTTATTTTAAAAGGGAAGCGCGGGAAATGACACCGGTTATAGTTAGTAGGGGTACGTAGGAACGTCCCTCGCAATATAAAGCAATTCTATTTTTTTCATTTTTTACCCAAAATACATGGGTTAAAACCCATCGATTTTGAATTTTCAAAACGTTTTCCCAAAGCTCTGGAATAGCACGCCTACGGTTTCTTAGGCCTATCCGAAGCCAAAAAGGCTGCCAAATCCGATTCTGAATAGTTTTTAAAGATCCGTCCACAAATAACGGCGCTACAATTTTTTGAAAGTTCAAAATCGGCTCAAAATGAGCTCTAAAAATCGCAATTTTTTATTTTCGAAAAATTAACGTCGCACCCTATACATATTTTACATGTATCTTATGTAAAAAAGCCTCAGGAGTCCGAATCCGTGTCGTTTGTATTAATTGGATCGAAAATAAGGGCGCTACGATTTTTTTTGTGAATCAAGGGTACGTATTTTAATCATTTAGTTTCTATCGAAAATTTTTATTTTAAAAGGAAGCGCGGGAAATGACACCGGTTATAGTTAGTGGGGGTACGTAGGAACGTCCCTCGCAATATAAAGCAATTCTATTTTTTCATTTTTATCAAAATACATGGGTTAAAACCCATCGATTTTGAATTTTCAAAACGTTTTCCCAAAGCTCTGGAATAGCACGCCTACGGTTTCTTAGGCCTATCCGAAGCCAAAAGGCTGCCAAATCCGATTCTGAATAGTTTTTAAAGATCCGTCCACAAATAACGGCGCTACAATTTTTGAAAGTTCAAAATCGGCTCAAAATGAGCTCTAAAATCGCAATTTTTATTTTCGAAAATTAACGTCGCACCCTATACATATTTTACATGTATCTTATGTAAAAAGCCTCAGGAGTCCGAATCCGTGTCGTTTGTATTAATTGGATCGAAAATAAGGGCGCTACGATTTTTTGTGAATCAAGGGGTACGTACTTTTAATCATTTAGTTTCTATCGAAAATTTTTATTTTAAAAGGGGAAGCGCGGGAAATGACACCGGTTATAGTTAGTAGGGGTACGTAGGAACGTCCCTCGCAATATAAAGCAATTCTATTTTTTCATTTTTATCAAAATACATGGGTTAAAACCCATCGATTTTGAATTTTCAAAACGTTTTCCCAAAGCTCTGGAATAGCACGCCTACGGTTTCTTAGGCCTATCCGAAGCCAAAAGGCTGCCAAATCCGATTCTGAATAGTTTTTAAAGATCCGTCCACAAATAACGGCGCTACAATTTTTGAAAGTTCAAAATCGGCTCAAAATGAGCTCTAAAATCGCAATTTTTATTTTCAAAAAATTAACGTCGCACCCTATACATATTTTACATGTATCTTATGTAAAAAAGCCTCAGGATTCCGAATCCGTGTCGTTTGTAATGATTGGATCCAAAATAAGGGCGCTACGATTTTTTGTGAATAAAAGGGTACGTATTTCTATTGATTTAGTTTGTATCGAAAATTTTTATTTTAAAGGGGAAGCGCGGGAAATGACACCGGTTATAGTCACTAGGGGTACGTAGGAACGTCCCCTCGCAATATAAAGCAATTCTATTTTTTTCATTTTTTATCCAAAATACATGGGTTAAAACCCATCGATTTTGAATTTTCAAAACGTTTTCCCAAAGCTCTGGAATAGCACGCCTACGGTTTCTTAGGCCTATCCGAAGCCAAAAAGGCTGCCAAATCCGATTCTGAATAGTTTTTAAAGATCCGTCCACAAATAACGGCGCTACAATTTTTTGAAAGTTCAAAATTGGCTCAAAATGAGCGCTAAAAATCGCAATTTTTTATTTTCGAAAATTAACGTCGCACCCTATACATATTTTACATGTATCTTATGTAAAAAGCCTCAGGATTCCGAATCCGTGTCGTTTGTAATGATTGGATCGAAAATAAGGGCGCTACGATTTTTTGTGAATCAAGGGTACGTATTTCTATTGATTTAGTTTGTATCGAAAATTTTTATTTTAGAGGGAAGCGCGGGAAATGACACCGGTTATAGTCACTAGGGTACGTAGGAACGTCCCCTCGCAATATAAAGCAATTCTATTTTTTCATTTTTATCAAAATACATGGGTTAAAACCCATCGATTTTGAATTTTCAAAACGTTTTCCCAAAGCTCTGGAATAGCACGCCTACGGTTTCTTAGGCCTATCCGAACCCAAAAAAGGCTGCCAAATCCGATTCTGAATAGTTTTAAAGATCCGTCCACAAATAACGGCGCTACAATTTTTGAAAGTTCAAAATTGGCTCAAAATGAGCGCTAAAATCGCAATTTTTATTTTCGAAAAATTAACGTCGCACCCTATACATATTATACATGTATCTTATGTAAAAAGCCTCAGGATTCCGAATCCGTGTCGTTTGTAATGATTGGATCGAAAATAAGGGCGCTACGATTTTTTGTGAATCAAGGGTACGTATTTCTATTGATTTAGTTTGTATCGAAAATTTTTATTTTAGAGGGAAGCGCGGGAAATGACACCGGTTATAGTCACTAGGGGTACGTAGGAACGTCCCTCGCAATATAAAGCAATTCTATTTTTTCATTTTTATCAAAATACATGGGTTAAAACCCATCGATTTTGAATTTTCAAAACGTTTTCCCAAAGCTCTGGAATAGCACGCCTACGGTTTCTTAGGCCTATCCGAAGCCAAAAAGGCTGCCAAATCCGATTCTGAATAGTTTTCAAAGATCCGTCCACAAATAACGGCGCTACGATTTTTTGAAAGTTCAAAATTGGCTCAAAATGAGCGCTAAAAATCGCAATTTTTTATTTTCGAAAAATTAACGTCGCACCCTATACATATTATACATGTATCTAATGTAAAAAAGCCTCGGGATTCCGAATCCGTGTCGTTTGTAATGATTGGATCCAAAAAAAGGGCGCTACGATTTTTTTTGTGAATCAAAGGGTACGTATTTCTATTGATTTAGTTTGTATCGAAAATTTTTATTTTAGAGGGGAAGCGCGGGGAAATGACATCGGTTATAGTCACTAGGGGTACGTAGGAACGTCCCCTCGCAATATAAAGCAATTCTATTTTTTTCATTTCTTATCAAAAATACATGGGTTAAAACCCATCGATTTTGAATTTTCAAAACGTTTTCCCAAAGCTCTGAAATAGCACGCCTATGGTTTCTTAGGCCTATCCGAAGCCAAAAAGGCTGCCAAATCCGATTCTGAATAGTTTTTAAAGATCCGTTCACAAATAACGGCGCTACAATTTTTTTAAAGTTCAAAATTGGCTCAAAATGAGCGCTAAAAATCGCAATTTTTTATTTTCGAAAAATTAACGTCGCACCCTATACATATTATACATGTATCTTATGTAAAAAAGCCTCGGGATTCCGAATCCGTGTTGTTTGTAATGATTGGATCCAAAAAAAGGGCGCCACGATTTTTTTTGTGAATCAAGAGGTACGTATTTCTATTGATTTAGTTTGTATCGAAAATTTTTATTTTAGAGGGGAAGCGCGGGGAAATGACACCGGTTATAGTCACTAGGGGTACGTAGGAACGTCCCCTCGCAATATAAAGCAATTCTATTTTTTTCATTTCTTATCAAAAATACATGGGTTAAATAAAACCCATCGATTTTGAATTTTCAAAACGTTTTCCCAAAGCTCTGGAATAGCACGCCTACGGTTTCTTAGGCCTATCCGAAGCCAAAAAGGCTGCCAAATCCGATTCTGAATAGTTTTCAAAGATCCGTCCACAAATAACGGCGCTACAATTTTTTGAAAGTTCAAAATTGGCTCAAAATGAGCGTTAAAAATCGCAATTTTTTACTTTCGAAAAATTAACGTCGCACCCTATACATATTATACATGTATCTTATGTAAAAAAGCCTCGGGATTCCGAATCCGTGTCGTTTGTAATGATTGGATAGAAAATAAGGGCGCTACGATTTTTTTTGTTAATCAAGGGGATATGTTTTCGATTTATTTAGTTTTATCAAAAATTTTTAGTTTAGAGCGAGAGCGCCAGTAAATAACACCGGCTATAGTTACCAGGGGTACGTAGGAACGTCCCCTTCCAATATAAAGCAATTCTATTTTTTTCATTATTTGCCAAAATACATGGGTTTTAACCAATGTTTTTCAAAATTGAAAACGTTTTTTCAAAGCTATGAAATAGCACGCCTATGGTTTCTTAGGCCTATCCGAAGCCAAAAAGGCTGCCAAATCCGAATCTGAATAGTTTTAAAGATCCGTTTACAAATAACGTCGCTACAATTTTTTTAAAGTTCAAAATAGTGCAAAAAAGGGGCCCTAAAATTCCAATTTTTAATATTCGAAAAATTTACGTTGCTCCCTGTACATATTTTACATGTATCTTATGTAAAAAAGTTCCAGAATACCGAATCCGTCTCGCTTTTAATGATTACATCGAAAATAACTTTGGAGAATAATTTCTAAAATCAAAATAAACAATTTTGCCATGAAATACGTGTTAAATATTTTAATAAAAAATTGGGAGCTCAATACCTCCCTTAATCCAAGAGATTTTTAAACGGGGTTTTATTTTTTGTATAATTCCCACTATTTTAATTAAGGTTCATTCATTAATCTCCAATGCCTTAAGGATAAATATTTCTAAAGAAATAATTTTAATTAAAAATTACACAACTGTGTGTATACCAAAAAAACCAAGTCTATTGTTTATTGTTTTATAGAGCTATTTATAAAAAAATTAAACACTACACTTTTTTCCAAATAGAAAATCTGAATTTAAGTTTTTCTATTAGGAACCAAATTTCTGCCAATAATCGCCGATTTAAAGACAGCTAATTGAAAAAAAAATCTCTTAGGTTTGTTTTCATTTTGAATTTGCAATTGTTTAAATTTAATTTGTTGTTTTTTCGAAAACGATTATTCATATATAAACTATAATCTCGTAAAAAAAGATTTAGAAAAACGCAGGCTCCGCTATCCCCTACACCTGCCCTGCCTCCACAAAATTTATAAAATTATCAACTTAAAAATTCGCTTAATTTATATTGTATTTTTTTTTTAAGAAAAAGAAGAAAGCGAATTAATGTTCTTCTTCTTCTTCTTCTTACGTTAGGTCTAATGATCTGTGTTTTAACTGGACTTTACGTTCTTTGTTCTTGGGAAGTTGATGACCAGCTGTCTCGCCATCTTTTCGGGGGTCTCCCTGGTGGTCTGGATCCTTCTGGTTTCCCTTATTAATGTTATTAATGTTAATAAGAATAAATATTAGGAAAATATGGAAAATGGACTTGAAGAAAATCAGTGGTTCTTCGACTTATACATCTCCTCTAACAACATCTTATGTACCTACAGCGCAAAAAATTAAATCTAATTTTGTCTAATAAACTTTTAAAAACATGTTTTTTTACGAATAAAAACGCTCCCCAAAACGCTCTTTTTAACGGGTCGAAACGCACAGATCCCGACCTTTTCTGGCGCAAAGCCGCACGTATAAAATTAAAACGCAACATTTTGGAGAAAAGACGCATAAATGATCATTACGGAAGATCACAACGCAAAACCTATCAATTCTTAAACACTAAACGCAAGCGACTTTCATTTAAAACGAAAAACGCATATTAGTTTATAGAATGTCATGCAAAACCTGTAAAAAAACAACTAACTACACAATCATGCATAAATAAATTGCTGAAAAAAAAAGATTAGGCTGAAAGAAAAACTTAAATCTACAAAAGTTTTCCAAGTGGGAACTGCAAAATGCTGAAAAAAATGGTTAAGACCACAAAATATTACGCTCGATGGCAAAGAAAATCATCCAATTAAAAAAAAATTGCTTTTTAGAACCACAAAAACATTAAAATCTTAATTCAAAATACTCAAAGTTGTTAGGGTTGTTTAGCTTTTATTAATTTGTTTACTATTTTTTAGCTCTCGATGCAACAAATCGGTCATTTACTGGCGTTTGACCC
Organism: Sinopyrophorus schimmeli; assembly: GCA_036325965.1. NCBI lineage: Eukaryota > Metazoa > Arthropoda > Insecta > Coleoptera > Elateridae > Sinopyrophorus > Sinopyrophorus schimmeli. The sequence continues at coordinate 258,495 of JARFIZ010000014.1, read as the reverse complement.
CATGACTTTTTGCCGACGAGCGACTTATAAAACATGCAAAATAACTAAACTAGAAAAATATAAAAAAATCAATAATTCACAAACAATTGCACGATCAAATTTTACAAGTAAAATGTTAGTTTTTTGAAATTTCTCGGATCCCCCTTATACTGAGAGAATTTCGATACCCCCCAAAACCCCCGGTACGCTTTGCCACCCCAGTGAAAATGCTGAAATTACGCCCACGTCTAATGATGATGTTTTATCTTGTAATGTACAAAGCCTAAATGTGAAAAAATATTAAAAAAATTCTTACCATAAAAATTAACCATTGCCGTCCTTGTTTTTTATGTTGTCCTTTAAGGCCGATGTCCTAGAAGTAGTCCTTCGATCTCCAACCAAACTGTTCTGCAACAAACCCAAAAAAATACTCAGTTATTGAATTCGTCTTTGAACTTTTAATTACGCAAATATTAATTAGTTTGTGAATAGATTTAATTAAGAGCTTACATTTAAATTTTAGAATAAAGTTCTAGAAAACACCTGTGTTCGTTTCGAAGTTCGCTTGCAAACTGAATATAAAACTGTTATCAACCGACAGCAACATTTCAAAAACTTGATTTGATATCGCACAGTCACACATTTGTTAAAAATCAATACTTTTATTTAAACTGTTAGGCATTTAGATACAAAATACATTTAATCGATTTATACAATGTTTACAGTTACAGTCGATGCGTGGTAATCCGACAACTGTTGCTCCAATATTCAAAAATTTGTTCAAACGGCCGCGCTTTTGCTTTATAATTGTTTATTGGTAATTACTATAAGCCAGAAAAATAATAAAAAAATTCGGGCATTGCTATCAAAGACAGAAATAATTTATTTCAGATTGGATTTTTGGAATTAAAACTTCAAAATACAGTCGAACCTCGATAAGTCGAAGTCGAAGGAACACCAAAATTAATTCGAATTATCAATAATTCGAGTTATTAAAAAAGCTTAAAAATTAAATATACTATATTTGTGTATGTATATATCTTTTATGTGAAATGGTATTTTATATAACGTAATTAGAACTGTAAGTGGTTTAAAGCATACTTAAAAATCCCGCTTTAAATAAGTCACTGTGATTGGCTCATTTTTTATACACCATTATGGCCGTTAGCTAATTGACCAATCAGAAAGGTTAATCACTTCGTAACCATAGTTATATTAGAATAGTTTCAATTCTACCTTTTTGAAATAGGCATTTTGTCGAGAAACACTTTCCAACTTGAGTTATCAAAGAATTCGAGTTGCGAAGTTATTAAAGTTAACTGTACATAAAATTTATTAAAGTGGTTAACCTGAAAATTTTCATATTACTTACAACAATTATTAAATGATAAAGAAAGGTGCGTGTACTTATGCACGCCCGTGAGAAGTTATACTTCTTGGCATAACTAAATTAAATGTAATCATAAATGTAAATAAATACCAGGATGTGCACATTCGAGCGAAAAGTGGCATATTTCCCAGCGAGGGAGGCAAATGAAGCGCGACGCGGAGCGGCGCGATTCATTTTCCCGAGATCGGAATGTGCCACTTTGAGCTCGAAAGTGCACACTCGATTTTAAGCACCATTCACAAAATTTAGGCTAATAAATTCAAAAAATTAAATAAATAATTTAATCATTTTCTCTCACTCGCATCTACTAAATTCTTGTATCTTTTCGCCCACCTCCACTCATTACTATGGCAAATACGTTTCTTGAACATAATATTTATATTTACTTTTAATTTTTTGATTTGAAAGTGAAAAGATTAATTAAGGCAAATCAATAAATACGAGAATGTGCACGTTCGAGCGAAAAGTGGCACATTTCCGAGCGAGGAAGCAAATGAAGCGCGACGCGGAGCGGCGCGCTTCATTTTCCCGAGATCGGAATGTGCCACTTTGAGCTCGAATGTGCACACTTCACATTAAGCACGATTCACAATACTTAACTTATTTTCTAAAAAAATTTAATTATCCTAACTAATATTATAAAAGCGAAAGTAACTCTGGCTGTCTGTCTATCTGTCTGTTACCTTTTCACGCCTAAACATAAATTAGTTTTTAAAACCAATTGAAGTGCCGCCGTCAAAACAGCTTATAGTATAAAACCTTTTCATAGAATAGACCTTTTAAGCAGCAACAACGCCGAACCGCACCCGTCCTTAATCCTCTCACAGGTAGCGTAATTTTTAGAAAAGTTGTAAAATTTAACTTCGAGTCATCGACCTATTTACTAATGGAAACTTGAATTTAAAGAATTGTAAAACGCTTCGACTTATTAAATAATTCCATTTATAGAAATTCGATTTATTGACATAAAAATATTAACGTTGAGATAGGCAAATCTTAGAGAAACAGGTTCGAGTTCGAGCTATCAAAAATTCGTCTTATTGGCGTTCGACTTATGGAAGTTCGACTATATGTGATTTCAAAAATTTGCCCAAACGGCCGCGCTTTTGCTTTATAATTGTTTATTGGTAATTACTACAACAAAACGTACTTGAAGTAAAATGCGTCCGAAGGTCCCTTCTATACACCCCTTGCATTAGATTTAAATAAAATTGAAAACAATTTTTTGACTAATTTTGTAAATCGAAAAAAATAGAGGACCGGTAATTAATTTTTATATGTTTACAAAAAACGCAACAAATACTAATCGCTAAATAAAACAGTTGCACATTATCTTCAAATCAACAAAGCAAAAAAACACTGTTTAGGGCGAAATACAAAATCAAATATTTAGTAAGAAATACCGATGTTTAATTTTCGCAACGAGTCCGAACGCGGGTGACAATTCGGATATTCGCGAATCCGTATAACTGAGGTTTTACTGTATATCATATAATAGCACATCAAAATACAATAAAGCACAATGGATATCAATAAACATAGAATCACAACCCTTAATTTTGATTAACAAAGTTACTCTTATCATAAATCTGACAGTTCAATGTGAAATAATTAAATCCAAATCAAGAGTTGAGATTTAGCAAAGATAAATCAAAAACCAAGAATCTTACATTAGGGGCGAAGATATTTGGGGGAGAGGGAGGCGAGGCTTCTGCACATCACAATTCACACGTCCACACAATAAAAAGTACGCGAAATACTGAATGGGGAGCGAACGCGCATGCAATACTCAAACTTTGCGAAAGTAGACCAGAACAACTGCGATTGTGCGAATAGCGGCGATTACATTATTAGAACTAGGCAACGCACAGCTGGCCTATTGTACTAATGCCCGTAAGAATCCGAGTTTTACCTATTATTGCCGATGCAATAAAACCTTGGCGAATGTTCTGGAATGGATTTAAGGAAAAAACGCAATTTGGGAGTTTTTGAATTGGATTTTCGAAAATCGAAGAATAGCAATCGATTCAATAAATTATGGAGTTTAATATGCCGTTTTTGAACTTTGAAAAAATTTTGATTTTGACCAAAAAAAAAACAAAAACTGGTTTTTAAGGCACTAATCAAAAAGCTGTTTCGAATTAAAAATAACAATCAATTTTAGGGTGCTATTAGCTACCTAATTGAGGTAGTAGATTTAGCAAAAGCTTTGAAACAACCCTTGAAAAAAAAATTAAAAACCCACTTAAAACGTTCATTTTTAAAAGCACGAATGTAGGACTAAATGCACCAATATTAATTAATAACAATAGTAATAATTAATTGATAAAACAGTCCCAAAAGGGTTTTAACAACAAATCTATGGGCTTTTCAGTTTTTTTCTATTTTTATATATTAAATCAAACGTGTAAAATCATACTTCTGTTATACCTTAAGGGCTTTACTTCAATCTTTTAAATTAGATAGACTATTCATATATCTTCCTTTTGTAAAAATTTTAGCTGAATATCTCCAACCGTTTTCGAAATATGAATTTTTTTAGATATACACCGAAATGGAATTTTCCAGAATGATTTTCGTAAAATCCAAATTTGGGTCTTTTAGATCCTAATTTTGAAAATCGAATGATGAAATTCGGTGAAATAAACAAAATAGTTTGTTATAACGGATTTGGATTTTGCAAAAATTTGGAGATAGCTCTTGAAAAAAATTAAAAACGTACTTTTTACTGCGAAATAAATTAAATTCGTTCAAACACACAAATCTTTGACTAAATACAATAATAATAACAAATAATATTAATAAGAATTAATGTATTAAAAGGTCCCAATCGTTTTTTAAACAGGGGACGATATGTTTGACTGTTTTTCATTATTTAAATTTTAAACACGGCCTTTAAAAAATCGCCCTTTTGTTATTCTTTAAGGGATTTATTTCAAACTTATAAATTCGATAGATAATCAATAGATCTTGCGCCGGTAAAAGTCTCAGGTTAATATCTTGAGCCGTTTGTAAAAATAATTTATTTTCAAAATATTGAATTGATCATACCCAAAACAGAGTCATTTTAATGCAATATTCTAGAACAAGTTGGAAAATTGTAAATTAAGACCTATTAGACAATTAAAAGTCAAATAATAGAATTAATTACGTAGTTTTAAAAACCATTTTTAAACTTTGAAAAAAACTTTAATTAAGAATTAAAATTGTTAGTTCAAAAGCTTTTCGAACGCTTTAGATTTTAATAGAAAAACCTCGAATTAAAATTTGCCTTAGTTTAAGGGTTGAAAACAATTTTAAAAGTTTAATTTGAAAATACTATTAAAGGATGATTTAAAAATCGAAACAAAGCAATTCCACGGTAGGTGAAAACAGATGTCTTATCGGCTGACCCCGGAAGACCATTTGCCTGCTATCAAAAGCCGATTAAAAAGCACCTTGATAATTTTAAACACAATTATCGATTTATTTTATTTACGAAAACACATATACACAGTGTTACAAAAATATTGGTTTCCATTAATTTTCCGTGTACGAGGTGGGGTATAACTAACGTGATTAATTTTTTTCTTGTTAAAACGGGACGCTTGGTAATCGTGCTTAAAACCGAGTGTGCACATTCGAGCTCAAAGTGGCACATTCCGATCTCGGGAAAATGAAGCGCGCCGCTCCGCGTCGCGCTTCATTTGCTTCCCTCGCTCGGAAATGTGCCACTTTTCGCTCGAATGCGCACATCCTCGTATTTATTAGGTTTGTCTATTTTATTCTTCGCTCCTTGAAACCAAAAAAAATAATTTAGTTCAGTAAATATATATTTTATGTTCGGCAAAGGTATTTACCATAGCAATGAGTGGAAGGGAGCGAAAAGATACAAGAATGTCGTAAATGTGAGTGAGAGGGAACGAAAAAATTATTTAACTCATTTTTCTTCTAATCTATTGCCCTACATTTTTGTGAATTGCGCTTAAAACCGAGTGTGCACATTCGAGCTCAAAGTGGCACATTTCGATCTCGGGAAAATGAAGCGCGCCGCTCCGCGTCGCGCTTCATTTGCCTCCCTCGCTCGGAAATGTGCCACTTTTCGCTCGAATGCGCACATCTTCGTTATATCGCATCTTTTCACTTTCAAATCAAAAAATTAATGTTGGTCCAACGTATTCAAACTTAAATAGGCGGTTACCATGGCGATTTATTAAATTACTAGCTGGCCCGCCCGGCTTTGCTCGGGTATTGTGTTAAAAAAAAATATTTTTATTAAAATAAAATATCTTATTTTACTGAGCGATTCTTTTGCGTAGGAAAAATGAAATTTTGAAAAGGGCAATGCAAAAAAATTTTTAAAAACATGTTCTTTTGGATAATTTTGCCTGCGAAACTAAAAGAGTTAAACGGTTAGATTTGCACACAAAAAAAGCGTTTTTTACGATTCTGTAATAATTTTAAAAGCCAACTTTTGTACGATACGATTCATTGTTCTCAAGTCTTCTGTTAGAATTACGTACATTTACAGTAATCAAAAATAAGCCACTAAACCAACAAATAACACTGTAGCAAGCTACAACAAATTTCTGCCATGTTCACAAAATAATTCATCGAAAAAATAAATTGTACTAAAAGCACTAACATAAAGTATAACATCTTGTAATGTCGAAATTAGGGGTTTTGGGTGAAGCCAATATTTACAACGTAGGGTTTGTTACGGATTATAAAAGTGTCATGAGATTTACAACCAACATCTGGTCATGGGAACCACCTTAAGAGAGAAAACATTAGCCGCAATAAACAATAATTACAATACAATGAATTTAAAATCGAAAACAACATTTAATTTTAATTTTAATAGTAAATATTTCCGGAATAAAAAGCATGCTACTCTTTGAAATGTCCTCCACCTGTCAATTTAAGTCCCGTCAAAATCGGTTCAGCCGTTTCCGACATATACGGACGGACAAACAGACAGACAGACAAAAATTTTAAAAACACGTGTTTGGGCTTTATTAACATTTAAATAACCATATGAGCTTAGGAAAAAATTTTTATTTTGAAATTACAGACACACTTCAATTTTATTTATATGTATAGATGTATAGATTAAGTACTTGAGATTTTCAGGTAAGATATATTTGTAAGGTAATTACTTTTGGTTTGTTTGTCAATTTTAAAGACCTTCTAGAATTTGTGACGTCAGTGTTTATATAATATTATGAATAATTGGCTATGTCGTTTTGCATTTTATTTTATCAGTCAAGGTACTTAATCGAAAATTTATCAAACTTTCGAACTTGCAGCTAATGCTTGGAATGCATTAAATTCAGTTTTCGAATTAACTTTGCTTTGTGCAGATGTTTAATTGGTGAGCTCTTTTTTGATTTATTGCCCACCCCCCTTCGTTTTATTTTAGAACAAATCAAAAAGAAAACTTAAAGAACTACGTCAAACACATAATTCAACCCTTGAAACAATTTTATAAATATATTCGCTATTTCTTTATTTTTGATTTTTGATAAATCTAGAAGGAAAAAAGTTTTATATTATAAGAGGTAACAAACACTAAATTATGAAATTTACAAAACTGTCGTTTTGACGCTTTATAATTGTTTATAAACAATTATTATAAAAAAATTTAAATAATTTATTATATCAAAGCAGAGAAAATTTATTTCTTATTAATTTGATGGTAATGAACTCTAGAAATCAAATTTTTGAAATTACGAAAACTTTTTTATTTATTTTTGGTTAACAGTAAACACAAATAAAGCATTAATGCATTATAAAAACGACTTTTGGACAATTTTTAATTTCACATATTTTGCAGTAAAATCTTAATAATTTAAATTAGAATAATTTATTTATAAATTTTATTAATTTTAACATCAAATTAAATTTTTGGGGTCTACTGTAGTACAAATTCATTTATATTTACTTAGTTGAAGACGCAATCTTAAAATAATTAAATAATTTTTTAAAATTAATATAATTTCTATTATCTATAAAATTAATCGAGTTATGTATAACTGACAAAATTGTATATATTTGACTTTCTAAAGACGCTATTTAATTAATTTTTTTTTTGCAAAATTTCTTAATTTTTAATTTCTTAAAAAATTATCGGGGGTTTACTGTAGTACGCAGAATAATATATATTTCACTTTGTGATGACACTATTTAATTAATATATTTTTTTTGTAAAATATTTTAATTTTTAAAATTTTATAAAATTATCGGGGGCTTACTGTAGGAACCAGAATTCAATATTTTTATTTTTTAAAACTATTTAATTAATAATTTTTTAAAATTTTTAATTTTAACATCTTATAAATTATCGGGGTCTACTGTAGTACTCAAATTTATTATATTTACTTGTGAAACGCAATTTAATTAATTAATTTTTTTTAAAATTTTAATTTTTAATATCTATAAAATTATCGGGGTCTACTGTAGTACGCAGAATTATATATATTTGACTTTTAAAGACACTATTTAATTAATTATTTTTTTGTAAAATTTTTAATTTTTAATTTTATAAAATTATCGGGGTCTACTGTAGTAGCAGAATAATATATATTTACTTTGTGAGACACTATTTAATTAATATATTTTTTGTAAAATATTTTAATTTTTAAATTTTATAAAATTATCGGGGTCTACTGTAGTACCAGAATTATATATATTTACTTTTGAAACTATTTAATTAATAATTTTTTTAAATTATTTAATTTTTAAATCTTATAAAATTATCGGGGTCTACTGTAGTACCAAATTATATATATTTGACTTTGTGAAGACACTATTTAATTAATTAATTTTTTTGTAAAAATTTTTAATTTTAAATTTTATAAAATTATCGGGGTCTACTGTAGTACGCAGAATTATATATTTACTTTTAAGACGCTATTTAATTAATTTTTTTTGTAAAATTTTTAATTTTTAATTTTATAAAATTATCGGGGTCTACTGTAGTACGCAGAATTATATATATTTCACTTTGTGATGACACTATTTAATTAATATATTTTTTGTAAAATATTTTAATTTTAAATTTTATAAAATTATCGGGGTCTACTGTAGTACCAGAATTATATATTTTACTTTTAAAACTATTTAATTAATAATTTTTTATAAATTTATTAATTTTTAAATTTATAAAATTATCGGGGTCTACTGTAGTACCAAATTATATATATTTACTTTGTGAAAACGCTATTTAATTAATAATTTTTTGTAAAATTTTTAATTTTTAAATCTTATAAAATTATCGGGGTCTACTGTAGTACGCAGAATTATATATATTTACTTTGTGATGACACTATTTAATTAATATATTTTTTGTAAAATATTTTAATTTTTAAGATTTTATAAAATTATCGGGGTCTACTGTAGTACCAGAATTATATATTTTTACTTTTTCAAAACTATTTAATTAAATATTTTTTATAAATTTTATTAATTTTAACATTTTATAAAATTATCGGGGTCTACTGTAGTACCAAATTATTATATTTCACTTTGTGAAGACGCATTTAATTAATATTTTTTTGTAAATATTTTAATTTTTAACATTTTATAAAATTATCGGGGTCTACTGTAGTACGCAGAATTATATATATTTACTTTGTGATACACTATTTAATTAATATATTTTTTGTAAAATATTTTAATTTTTAAGATTTTATAAAATTATCGGGGTCTACTGTAGTACCAGAATTATATATTTTACTTTTAACACTATTTAATTAATATATTTTTTTTAAATATTTTAATTTTAAATTTTATAAAATTATCGGGGTCTACTGTAGTACCAGAATTATATATATTTACTTTGTGAAAGCAATTTAATTAATATATTTTTTTGTAAAATTTTTAAATTTTTTAAGATTTTATAAAATTATCGGGGGTCTACTGTAGTACGCAGAATTATATATATTTCACTTTGTGATGACACTATTTAATTAATATATTTTTTGTAAAATATTTTAATTTTTAAGATTTTATAAAATTATCGGGGGTCTACTGTAGTACGCAGAATTATATATATTTCACTTTGTGATGACACTATTTAATTAATATATTTTTTTGTAAAATATTTTAATTTTTAAGATTTTATAAAATTATCGGGGGTCTACTGTAGTACGCAGAATTATATATATTTCACTTTGTGATGACACTATTTAATTAATATATTTTTTTTTAAATATTTTAATTTTTAAGATTTTATAAAATTATCGGGGGTCTACTGTAGTACGCAGAATTATATATATTTCACTTTGTGATGACACTATTTAATTAATATATTTTTTTTGTAAAATATTTTAATTTTAAGATTTTATAAAATTATCGGGGGTCTACTGTAGTACGCAGAATTATATATATTTCACTTTGTGATGACACTATTTAATTAATATATTTTTTTTGTAAAATATTTTAATTTTTAAATTTATAAAATTATCGGGGGTCTACTGTAGTACGCAGAATTATATATATTTCACTTCCTAAAAACGCCATTTAGTTAAAAAATTTTTTTTAATTTTATTAGTTTCTAACACTAAATAAAAAAATAGGGGGTTTACTGTAATGTACTGTAACAGCTTGCAAAACATTTCTTTTTGTTGTTGACGAACATTGCTTGAGTTAAAAAATTTTTTTTTTTTTGTTTGAAAAAACAAAATGTTCTCTGACCCCGGACTATATATAGTCTTCAACGGTGAACTTATATTATCCTGGGCTGGATAGTATTAGTTCAGCATTAGAAGCCTAACATAACTGATCAGATGTACACATTGGCATGTCCGTCAGGGAGGAATACGCACTCAAGCACTGACGGACTAGCAGCATTCCTGCTGCCTCAATGATAACACCTTCTCAGGTATTATAGCGGGGTCACAGAGACCACAAATATTATACGAGTGAAAAGTCTATATATACACATCAATTGTCGACCATCATTTGTAAGTTGCAATGATTGGTTACATTTTAATTAACACAAGACCAAACAAAATAAACGAAAGTCACTCTACAGTTATGTGAGAAAAAATGTCTTCGATTTTTCTGTGTAGAGAAAATGTATCTAATTGAAAAAATAATGCAATTTTAAAATTGTTTATTATTAAAATTTGTAATTATATGTATAATTATAAATGGGTTGGCAGTAACGTCGCGCAAACTGTCAAAGTGACATTTGCGGTAAACGGACGAACAATGAAACTTAATGTTGCACATGTGTTACGAATTGAAATCCAATAAGCATTTTAATAGTGTTTGTGCATTATTTAAATACCTACGTAATTAAATTAGAAAATCTTGTAAGAAACTCTTCAATAAAATTTGACAGGTGGGTACATAGTAAATCATTAATTATCTTCGTTTACTAAGTATAAACAATTAAGAATATGGTAAATTGTACATGAATTTAAAATGAATGTTTTTAGATTTTACCCAGCGATAGAAGATCGGCAGTTCAACAAAGAAAGAGGTGGAAAAAGCTGCCGGGGTAAAACAAGCTATTAGCTTATGGCGACGAAACAGGTTTTACTTATAAACGAAGTAGAACCATGCAGAATGGATGTTTTAATACCGTTTGTAATGGTTAAGGTACTCTTATGTTTAACTGTGTGATTAAAGAGTATATACATATATGCATATAAAGATGGGTTATGACAGCAACCTTTTGTAATTTCAAGAGTATCTAAGTTATCGCAGTGTAGTGGCCCTTTGCGAAGGAACGTTGTGGATGCAAATAACACAAAAGGTGACTGGAGAGTATATGTAAGTATAAACAATTAAGAATATGGCAAATTGTACATAAATTTAAATGAATGTTTTTAGATTTTACCCAGCGATAGAAGATTGGCAGTTCGACAAAGAAAGAGGTGGAAAAAGCTGCCTGGGTAAAACAAGCTTTTAGGTTATGGAGACGAAACATATAGTATAGTATATACATATAAAGATGAGTTACGAGAGCAACCTTTTGCAATTTCAAGAGTATCTAAGTTATCGCAGTAGTGGCCCTTTGTGAAGGAACATTGTGGATGCAAATAACACAAAAGGTGACTGGAGAGTATATGTAAGTATAAACAATTAAGAATATGGCAAATTATACATAAATTTAAATGAATGTTTTTAGATTTTATCCAGCGATAGAAGATTAGCAGTTCGACAAAGAAAGAGGTGGAAAAACCTGCCGGGATAAAACAAGCTTTAGGTTTTTAAACAGTTTTATAACAAGAGAACCAGAGAATGGTTTTTAAAGTTTTAAATTTAAAACCATGTTTCTGTTGAAAAATTATCAATACAAAAAGATGAGTTATGAGAAACTTTTGAATTTAAATATCTAATTTGAGTAGTTTTTGGAAGGAACGTTGGGATGAAATAACAAAAAGGTGATGGAAGTTTTTATAAGAATTAAAGAATTTTATTTTTATTGTTTTTTGTTAAACTTTTTATTTTAAAATATTATATAAAAAGTTTATTGAAAACCTTTATTTTGGATCAAAATTTCAGTTTTAATAAATTAAAAATTGATGTATAATTTAGGAGGAAATGTACTTTAAATTTTCAATTCCTTTTTTTTTTTTATTGAAAATTTTTAACGTTTATAAATTTTTTTAAAATGATTTCTTTAATTTTGAATCCTTAAAATATTTTGTTTTAATCGTTTCCAAAATTATTAAAATTTTTGAATTTTATTCTTTTAAATTTAATTTTTTTTTTTTTTAAAATTTTATTTTTTTTAAATTTTTATTTTTTATTTATTAAATTTTTTTAAACATTTATTAAATTTTTTTTTTTTTTAAAAAGAATTAAATTTATTTGTTTTTTTAAAAATTTTTTTTTTTTAATTAAATTTTTTTTTTTTTATTTTTTTTAAATTTTAAAAATTTTAGTTATTTTTTGTATTTTTTTAATTTTTGTTTTAAAAATTTTTTTAATTTTTAATATAAAATTAATTCTCTTGTTCAAAATTGTTTGGAAATTATTATTTGGACAAAAAAAACGTTTTTTTTAAAATTAATTGAATATTAAAACCTTTCATTGGTCCGTTTTTTTAATTTCATTTCTTTTTATGGTTTTAATCTTCGTTCTAAAAATTTTTTTATATTTTTTGGGAGCGATGGTTTCATTTTCTTTCCACCATTGAGTTGAATTTAATTTTGTTTTTTTAAAAAATTAATTATTAAAAAAAATTAAAATTTTAAAAAAAACAAAAATTTTTTAACAAAATTTTGATAAAATTATTTTTATTTTCTTAATTATCGAGTTTACGTATTTAATTTTAAAATTTAATATTTCAACAATTAAAAATTTTTTATTTTTTTAATTTTTTTATTTGAAATTTTTTAAATTTTTTAAAATACAAATTTTATTTACTTTATTTGATTTTTAAAATAATAATTTTTCATAAAATTTCCTTTTAAATTTATGAATAATTTGTTTTTCAATTTGTGTTATAAAAAAATTGATAATTAAAATTTTAAAGTTCTTAAATATATTTAAAAATTTTAAGTTATTAATTTATTTAATTTGATTGTCTAAAATTAAAATAATTTATTCTTAGTTTATTTAATAATTTTGTAAATGTTTAAAACTAATTTAATTCTATTAAAAAAAATATGTACTTATGTAATTAAATAATATTTTTCACTAAATTAAATTAAAATATTTCTTTTATATAACATATTATCAAACATATTTACTCCATATTCGTTTTATTTAAATTTATTTTTTTTTAAATCAAAATAATTTAAACAAAATGAATAAATAGAAGATTGTTAAAAGTGAATTTTAAACAAATGAACGCACATTTTAATAAATGTATAATAATATTAAATTTAAAAATTAATTTATTTAAATTAATTAAATATTAATTATTTAATAACAAAATTAAATAATTTTGTTTTAAAAAATTATTGTTAAAACAAACATAAATTGAATACATTTTATTTAATAAAATTAAATAATAAACATATTTAATCATTTATAATAATTTAAAAATTCATATTTCAAAACAAGATTTTAAACAAAATTTTTATATTTTGATTAATTTTCGTTTAAAAATTTTGTTTCAAATTTTTTAAATTGTTTCAATTTCTAATTAATGTAATTTTATAAAAAAATTAATGAAGATTTAAAGATTATTTGATTTTTTACTAGTATTGTTCATTCAATTTAATTTTATAATTGTTATTTTATAAATTTAATTAACAGGTGTTGAAAATATTGAACAAAATAAAATAGAAAGCATTAGCGCAAGTTGCCCGATTAGATATCGGCTCGCCTTTCGGGTCACTGATATGACTAAAAGTTCTTACTAACGTCCGCTTTGCTTTGTATTTAAAAGTTACAGTTTAGTATGAAAAGTCGAAGCGAGTAAATTGTGCCGAATAACAGCGCCGCAAAATTGAATTGAAGCTACGAAGGTGAATATTAATCCATCGTGCTTCTTTCTTAAAATCGTAACATTTCGCAAAATTGTAGCTGTAATTTTTTTAAATTGCAATCAGCTGCGAACGATTACGACACTTTGTTTGATTTATTTTTATTTTCCAGTCATCGAGTCGGCGAATTTTCACCGTCGTCGGCTGGAGCTATTTACGAGACGTTGCAACTAAGCTGTTCGGACCAGGTCCACGGACTCTCGCCAGATGTACAGCCTCAACGGTGAGCTTCTTTAATTTTGTTACAGCTCCTATCTTTTATTAATCAGCCTAATGAATCTTTAAGACATTTAAATAAAATTTGATTCTCATCGGTTCTTTAGAATTCATTTGGTTGATTAATGTTCCTGTGTATTGCTTATAAAAATTAGAATCGTTCTAAAATCATTCTCTTTGATTGCAGCTGGAATTTTCTGCTCATTGGGCCGCCTTTCCACCGTCGACGGTCGTTTTTTAGCCGCTTTGGGTAGTGCGCGTTTTGATAATCGTAGTCTTAAAACCGTTCAATGTCCTAGTAAAGAAAAACATTTAAATAATTTATTCGTCCTTTAAATATCGTCCTAATTTTGTTGATTTTAATAGTAAAATGTAATTTTGAAAATATTAATTTAAATCGTTGGTACGTTTTGAGGTTCTTGATCGATTTTAGATAAGTTATTTACAAAGTAGAGAAGTGACTTTAAAAAGAATCGATTACAATAATAATTATAGAAATAATTAATCAATTTGAAAAAGGCATCAAATTTATTTCTTTTAATTTTATTATTTTGGTGTTTTGATTTATTACATTTATCTTAAAAATTATTGTCAATTAAACGACTACAAAATATTTTTTTTAAAGATAAATGATTATAATTAAATATTTAGTTCGCCTCGATATATAATTTTCGTTGCTCATTACTTTGTTTAAATTTGTATTATTTTTTACGTTTATAGTAGTTAATTGTAAACAATATTGACGCATCAGAACGGCCGTTTTGGCAAATTTAAAAAATGTCGGTTTTTACAGTATAATTGCTAATAAATCCGATACGAAATAATCACTCTATTTCTTTGATGGCTATCCAGGAATTGTTTTTATTATTTTTTGGGTTTATAACAATTAATAATAAACAGTTATATATCATAAGAAAGGCCGTTTTGGCAAATTTTGAAAATGTCTTATTTTGCAATGTGAAACTAAGCAAATCCAATAGGAAAAAGTAATTTCCTGCTGGGATAGCTATCTCAGAATTTGTTTACTATTTTTTACGTTTATAATAGTTAATTATAAACAATATTGAAGCATCAGAACGGCCGTTTTGGCAAATTTAATAAATATCGGTTTTTACAGTATAATTGCCAACAAATCTGATACGAAATAATCACTCTATTTCTTTGATGGCTATCCAGGAATTGTTTTTATTATTTTTTGGGCTTATAACAATTAATATTAAACTGTTATATATCATAAGAAAGGCCGTTTTGGCAAATTTTGAAAATGTCTTATTTTGCAGTGTGAAACTAAGCAAATCCAATAAGAAAAAAATAATTTCCTGCTTGGATAGCTATCCCAGAATTTGTTTACTATTTTTTACGTTTATAATAGTTAATTATAAACAATATTGAAGCATCAGAACGGCCGTTTTGGCAAATTTAATAAATATCGGTTTTTACAGTATAATTGCCAATAAATCCGATACGAAATAATTACCCTATTTCTTTGATGGCTATCCAGGAATTGTTTTTATTATTTTTGGGCTTATAACAATTAATAATAAACAGTTATATATCATAAGAAAGGCCGTTTTGGCAAATTTTGAAAATGTCCTATTTTGCAATGTGAAACTAAGCAAATCCAATAGGAAAAAGTAATTTCCTGCTGGGATAGCTATCTCAGAATTTGTTTACTATTTTTTACGTTTATAATAGTTAATTATAAACAATATTGGAGCATCAGAACGGCCGTTTTGGCAAATTTAATAAATATCGGTTTTTACAGTATAATTGCCAATAAATCCGATACGAAATAATTACTCTATTTCTTTGATGGCTATCCAGGAATTATTTTATTATTTTTGGGCTTATAACAATTAATAAAACACAGTTATATATCATAAGAAAGGCCGTTTTGGCTAATTTTGAAAAT
The DNA here is from genome assembly GCA_036325965.1 of Sinopyrophorus schimmeli. Lineage (NCBI taxonomy): Eukaryota > Metazoa > Arthropoda > Insecta > Coleoptera > Elateridae > Sinopyrophorus > Sinopyrophorus schimmeli. The sequence continues at coordinate 242,567 of JARFIZ010000014.1, read as the reverse complement.
GTCTATTTTGCAATGTGAAACTAAGCAAATCCAATAGGAAAAAAAATAATTTCCTGCTTCGATAGCTATCCCAGAATTTGTTTACTATTTTTTACGTTTATAATAGTTAATTATAAACAATATTGAAGCATCAGAACGGCCGTTTTGGCAAATTTAATAAATATCGGTTTTTACAGTATAATTGCCAATAAATCCGATACGAAATAATTACTCTATTTCTTTGATGGCTATCCAGGAATTTTTTTATTATTTTTGGACTTATAACAATTAATAATAAACAGTTATATATCATAAGAAAGGCCGTTTTGGCTAATTTTGAAAATGTCCTATTTTGCAATGTGAATCTAAGCAAATCCAATAGGAAAAAAAATTATTTCCTTCTTCGATAGCTATCCAGGATTTTTTTTATTATTTTCTCGGTGTACAGTAAACACGAATAAAGCATTATGCATCATAGAAACGGCTTTTTTGGCGATAAATAAGTTCGGGAATAAATAAAGAAAATAGAACGAAGAGTCCAAGTAGTTACGAACATGCATACTAACAATCAATAGGGGGCGCATCGAGTAAGAAGCGCTTTTTGTATGCGAACAAATTACGCGAACTCATGTTTTCTTGGCAAAAAAAATAGAATTTCTAATAGAATTGTCTAATCGTTTTTAACTTTTAGGGCAATTTTTGGATTACGGCGGATTATATATTACGATAGAGAAAAACTCTTTTGGAAGAGAATACAAGATGTTGTTATTAGAGCAGCTTGTGCACCTCCAGGAGGTGGTCGAAATCAATTAACACCGCGTTTAGTTCGTCATTTCGGGATGCTACCGAATGAATACTGTTTGAAGGCTATATTTAAGGTACTTAAGCAATGGTACACTATATGAAACTTTTTACAATTAATTGTTTTAGGCTATTATTCGCGGATTTTTGTTTGATTTTTCAAATCCTGTACGCGATTTAAGCGATTCCATGGTAAATGCAGCTCTTGAAGTGTACGATAGGATTGCTGAAGATCTGCTACCAACACCGGCGAAGCCTCATTACGTATTTAATTTGAGAAATCTCTCGAAATGTGTTCAGGCTATTTTACAAGCAGATTCTGGAACTTTAAGAGAAGCTTCGGCTATGATGAGGTAAATTAAACATGTCTCAAAGATTAGTTTTAAGTAGAAACAAATTTTAGATTATTCTACCACGAATGTTTGAGAGTATTTCATGATCGATTAATTAACGAGGAGGACAAGTCGTACGTCTACTTTTGAATGAGGGAAGTTTGTAACAGAGCTTTTGCCAATCCTGTACTGCAATTGCCAGATAAAAAGGTCATTAAACATCGTCCTACTTTAATTTTTGGAGATTTTATGGTGTTCGGGGCTGCACGAGAAGATAGGATTTACGAAGAAATACACGATCTCGATAAATTGAAATCTATCCTTCATGTTTGTATTTTTGTTTAAATTATTATTAATTTTCCACTTGTAAAAATTATGTAGGATTACTTGGACGATTATAATATGATGACTTCGAAAGAAATGCACTTGATTTTCTTTATGGATGCTGTTGAACATTGTTGTAGACTTTCAAGAATATTAAGATCTGAACGTGGCAATGGATTATTAGTAGTAGGTGGAATGGGTAAACAAAGTCTTACAAGATTAGCATTTCATGTAAATGCCTACAAGTAATGTTATATCTTAATTATTAACATCAAAAATACAGTAAGGGATTTTAGGTGCTTCCAAATTGAATTAACCAGAAGCTATGATCACAGTTCTTTTTTTGATGATCTTCGAAAGTTATATTTTAATGCTGGCGCAGCTAATGAAAATACTGTCTTCTTATTTACTGATACACAAATAGTTTTAGAAGAGTTCCTCGAAGACGTTAATAACATATTAAATTCTGGTAAAATTGGTTTTTTTCCTACTAACGATTATAAGAAGTTTAATTTTTGATTTTAGGCAAAGTGTCCAATTTATTTGAAGCAGACGAATTTGAGAAGGTAATAATTGCAAGCAGAAGCGCTGCGAAAGAAGCAGGTATTAGTGAAGGCAATCGAGATGGCATTTACGACTTCTTCATTCGAAGAGTTCGAAGTAATCTACACCTCTCCCTTTGTATGAGCCCTGTGGGTGATGCATTTAGGTTTGTTTTATTTAACAAGAAACAATATTAGATTGTAATAAAAACTTTTAAAAATGTTGCCTCAGAGGCTTTTCACTAATTAGTTTTTTTGAAATGGTTTTAGGATAAAAATGAAAAACCTAAATCTTTTAAGCATTTAAAAATAATGTTTAATATGTCTTTGAAAACTGCAAAATCTGCGATGCCAAATTATTGTTTTAAAATTTTTTTTTGTAGACGCCGATGTCGAATGTTTCTTTCATTGGTAAATTGTTGCACAACTGATTGGTTTTCAAAATGGCCCGAAGAAGCCTTACTATCAGTGGCCGAAAACAGTTTAAAGGGCATTGGAGGCCCCGAATTAACAGAACACTTATCACAGATGTGCGTCACCATGCATAAAGTATATATTTTTATTTCGATTGTATTTTTATTAGTTAAATTAACTTTTTAGAGTGTCGAAGACATGACTGAAAGATTTTACGAAGAAATGAAACGCCATTATTACACAACACCCAGCAGTTATTTGGAGTTGTTGAAACTTTATAGAGCTATGTTGGAAAGTAAAAAGTTGCAAATAATTAAAACTCGAGATCGTATTGCTAATGGATTACAGGTACAGTAAAAGAAAAATAGTGTGAATGTTTTATATGGATATAAAAATGGATTTTGTAGAAATTATATGAAACAAACGAAGTAATTGATTCGATGAAAGCAGAATTAGTAGCTATGGAACCTGAATTGGCAATGGAATCAACTGCTGTTGCTGATCTTATGGTGACTTTGCCCAAACAAACTGAACAAGCCGATAAAGTGGGAGAAGTCGTCAAAGCCGATGAGAATTTTGCAAAGGTATTAATTGTTGATTGCAGACGATTTAAGATCATATAAATTTATATTTTATTTATGTTTAAATGGAACTCCAAACACTCCAATTTGATTTAAATTTTACTTTACTAAAAATTTTGATTTCGCAAAATTAATTATAGGGCAAAGCGGAAGAAACGCAAGCATTAGCTGACGATGCTCAAAGAGACTTGGACGTTGCGCTACCAGCTATGGAAGCTGCAACAAAAGCTCTCGAATCCCTCAATAAGAACGACATAAATGAAATTAAAGTGTTTCAAAAGCCACCCGATCTTGTTAGATTTGTTATGGAAGCTGTATGTTTATTACTTGGCGCTAAGTAAGTTACAACTAATTTATTTTAAGATTTATTTTAATTACATATAAATAATTGTAGGCCTGACTGGGCTTCAGCCAAAATAGTGATGGGCGATGTAAATTTTTTGAAGAAATAAGGATCATATTTCTGAAGCCGTACTTAAAAAGCTTAAGGTATACATAGACAACAAAGATTTCATACCAGAAAAGGTTGCAGCTGTATCAAAAGTGTGCAAAAGTATGTGTTTATGGGTACGAGCAATAGATCAATATGCTAAAGTCTACAAAATTGTAGATCCGAAACGTAAACGGTATGTTTTATTATTTTAAAGCCGGTTCCACATTTACAAGAATTTATGTTGTACTTAATATAAAGTTGATCCTTTAATAAATTAAATTTTAGTCTGCAAGAAGCCGAAGTTGAACTTAATCAAGTAATGGGCGTTCTTAAAGAAAACAAAGGCAATTAGCCGATGTTGAAGCAATGATAGAAAACTTAGAAGCAATGTATAATTCTTCTGTTGCGAAATGCAATATTTAGAAGACAAAATGGCGATTACGGCTACCAGGCTTGTGCGAGCTGGAAAATTAAATATCGCTTTAGGTGACGAACAAATTCGCTGGGAAATTGGTGTTAGAGTAAGTCATCATAACTATTTAAAAGGAATTGTTTTTTCATACAACTTCTTATTTTTACAGGCCTTTGGTATCGAATTAGGCAATTTGGTGGGAGACGTTTTAATATCAGCTGCATTTGTCGCTTATGTTGGCGCATTTACAAGTGTTTATCGAAAGGATTTAATTGATTTGTGGATAATTCAATGTAAAGATATAGAAATTCCATATTCTGACAACTTTAGGTTTGTTATTACAAATCATTTAATAACATACAGATCAATATGATTTTTTTTTAGTTTAATAACTGTATTAGCCGATCCTTACGATATTCGAACGTGGAATGCATTCGGACTTCCACGTGACAATATTTTAACAGAAAATGCAATACTGGTCACTCAAGCTGGCCGATGGCCCCTTATGATTGATCCTCAAGAACAAGCAAACAGATTACTTCGTCAAATGGAAAGCCAGGATTTACGAATCGTTAAATTAACAGACGGAAACTTTTTGCGGGTCTTAGAAGGTGCTATACGTATAGGACTTCCAGTTTTGCTAGAAGAAGTTGGTGAAACCTTAGATCCTACTCTTGCACCTATTCTGCTTAAACAAACATTTGTGCACGTACTGTTTTTTTTATATCAAAAGGGGGAAGTTAGTAATCATTAATTATATCTTTAGGGAGGGCGCTTATTAATTCGACTTGGGGATTCGGATGTTGAATACGATAGTAATTTTAAATTTTACATTACGACCAAATTATCAAACCCTCATTATTTGCCAGAAATTTGTATTCAAGTTACTATTGTTAATTTTACTGTAACTCCTTCTGGATTGGAAGATCAATGATTGGCGTAAGTTTAATTTTATTTAAATTAGTTAAAAGAAAATTGGTATTAATTAATTTCAATTTTCAGAGATGTGGTCAGACTTGAAAGGCCAGACTTTGAAAAACAAAGAACAGAATTGATAATCCGAATAAACAGTGATAAAAGCCAGCTTAAAAACATAGAAGATAAGATTTTAAAACTTCTCTTTGCATCTGAAGGAAACATATTAGATGACGAGCAACTAATCGACACGTTAAACGAGAGTAAGGTAAATCTTATCGATCTCGAATTTTTTAACGTAAGGTTTACTCTGGATTACTTTTAGGAAACTTCTGCCATTATTGCGGCTCGTTTAATCGAAACCGAAGCCACAGAACAAAATATATCAATCGCACGAGAGGATCTGTTTTATATTTCTTTGTAGCTCAATTATGAGAAATTGATCCCATGTATCAATTTTCACTCGAATACTTTAATCAAGTATTGTTCATACTAATTATTGCTTTTCAAAATCTTATTAATTTTTGTTTTTTAGGTATTTTTTACGGTTATGGTAACCCGCGAAAAAAATGACTATTTACCTACTCGTCTCGAAATTCTAAATAGAGAGATAACAGTTTCTATCTATACGAACGTTTCAAGAGGCTTATTTGAGAGACACAAACTCGTATTTAGTTTTATGTTAAACATAGCAATATTTTTGCAACAAGGAATTATTCACGATAGCCAAAACAATTATTTATTAAGGGGGGCTGTAGGTGCTAAACCTGCCATGGACAAAAAGCCCGATTGTCCAGCTTTAACTGAGGCGATATGGTTGGGCGCCAACTCTTTGGCTCACAATTATGAAAACTTTAAATATTTACTTTCCGAAATACTTACTCAAATGACGATCAAAATCGGAGATTTCGAACAAGTAAGTTTTAATTAATTTAATTAAAAAAAGAAACGAAAACTGATTAAGTTACTTTGCATTCGCAGGTCATCGCATTAAGTCCAAACGCAAGAAAAAGTAAAATAGAATGGAACACATATTTAGACGATTTCGAAAAGCTAATGCTTCTAAAAACCTTACGGGAAGAAAAGGTAGTATTTGCTATTACCGAATATGTTCGGATTAAACTTGGTCAGAAATTCGTCGAAGGCCCTGCAGTTTCCTTACAAGTTTTGTAAGTAAACTACAATTACATTGCAATATAAAAATCAATACCCATATTTAATTGATAGTTATATTTTTTTAAGGTATCAAGACATTTCAAACTCAGTTCCTCTAGTTTTCGTTTTGAGCACAGGATCTGATCCTTTTGGAGCTTTTCAAAGAATTGCAGCCGACATGGGATACCGAGAAAAAATTCAATCTATTTCCCTAGGACAAGGCCAAGGTCCTGTTGCTGAAAAACTGATACATTCGGGATTAGCACGAGGAGACTGGACATTTCTTCAAGTATATGAGTATATAACAAAATTATGTTTTGAATAATTGTTATTAATCAAATAGAATTGTGATTTGGCAACATCTTGGATGTTGTCGATGGAACGCCTCATTTTAAAAATTGTTGGAGATCCATCGAAAGTTCATAACGAATTTCGTGTGTACTTAAGTTCGATGCCATCCAGATATTTCCCAGTGTCCGTTTTACAAAACTCTGTAAAAGTAACGAATGAGCCTCCGAAAGGATTGAGAGCCAACGTAAAGCGAGCTTTAGTCGACATGTTGGACGAGTTCTTTGAAGATCATCGTAAGTTAATTGATCAGTTCTATTGATTAATTTTTAATTAAAACTTAAATTCTCAGCTTTGCAACAAAATTGGAGGACCATGTTATTCGGATTATGTATGTTTCAATTCAAGAACGTAAGAAATTCGGCGCTTTGGGATGGAATATAACTTATGAATTTAACGATAGTGACCGTGAATTTGCTTTTAATATCCTAAAGTTGTATTGCAGCGTTGGAACTATTCCATGGGATGCTTTGGAATACATAACAGGTTTTTACTGTATGCGATTTCAAATTCAGAATTAAATTTTGTGATTAATTTAGGTGAAATAACATGCGGCGGACGCGTAACCGACTATTGGGACTTACGTTGCCTAAAAACAATTTTAAAGAGTTTCTATGCACCACAAATCCGCGATCCTGAATATGTTTACTCGCGATCGGGGGTCTATTTTTGTCCCCAATTTGAAAAAATACAGGAATATAGAGATTTCATTGACACGCTGCCGATTATTGAGGAACCAGAAATTTTTGGGATGCACGAAAATGCAAACATTGCTTATCAAGTAAGAAATTTGAAATTATCTGTTTTGAGAGAGATTAAAATGAATTGAAAATTTAGACTAAAGAATCGCAAACGGTGTTAAGAACAATAATGGAGAGTCAGCCTCGTGCTGGGGGTGGAGGCGATGGAAAATCGAGTGACGAGATTGTATTTGAGTTATCCCAAAGAGTGATAACGGTTATTCTGAAAAGTATTAGCACCGAAGGAGCTCATCCACATTTATACAAGGTATTAGAGTTGTTAAATTATTTTATATAGGGTGATTGTCAAATCCTTGATGAAGCAGGAGCAGGCACAAAATATGAAATAGAATAACAATTCATTCTTTTTTTGCGATAATAGTTCAAATGCATTCATTATATTATTGTTACTTATGGGGCAAGGGGGCTAAATGTATATATTAAACAGTTTCTGATTTTGGAGATTGAGAATCACCAAATTGTATTTTTTTATTGCGTTTTTTTCTTATATTGCAATTATGATTTTTAATAGAGAGACAAGGGACGTTTCCCTTCATTAACAACAGTACTTATGCAAGAAGTGGATAGTTTTAATAAGCTTTTAAAGCTTATACATGGTTCTATGAATAATCTAAAAAAAGCTATCAAAGGATTGGTTGTTATGTCTGAAGACCTCGAAGAAGTTTTTAAAGCTTTTACCAATAATCAGGTATTATCATTAATAATTATTACCTAATATTATTTTGTCAGTTGAATACCTTTATAAAAGCGATGCGTAGATTTAAAATATTTTTCAAATATAATATTTGTAAATCCATGTATTTATCCAACCGCTTTTAAGAAAATTATTGCGATTTATAAACTTTTGTATAAATCATAACTTGACTAACAGTAAAAGACTATCCGGTCATTATAAAACTGCCCTTTTAGATTTTTCTTTTCTAATCGAATTAAATTTTAGGTTCCTAGCATGTGGTCTTCTCGATCTTATCCGTCCTTAAAAAGCTTAGGAAGTTGGGTCCACGACTTAGAACTACGTTTGGATTTCATTTGCGTAATTAATTTTAATTTTTCTATGTAATTGAATTTTAAATATTTAATCTTTTTAGATGTGGTTGAAATCATACCATCCCCCATCATATTGGTTATCGGGTTTCTATTTTATTCAAGGACTTTTAACTGGAACTTTGCAAACTCACGCTCGAAAGTATGATTTGCCAATCGATCAACTGAAATACGATTTTAAGATTTTACCCTATTACGTCGACCAAGAAGTAATTAAAATTTCACACGACTTAGAGGGTTTTGATGTGCGTATTAAAATTACAATCAATTAAAAAAAAATATATGAATAATTGGTTTTAGGTTCATGAAGCTTATGGGGCAGTTCAGCCCCCTAAAGATGGAGTGATTATCCAATGCATATTTGTTGATGCCGGACGATGGGACATAAATCGTATGTCTACAGCCGATCCAAACCCAGGTTAGTTAGTTTTTAAAATACGAAGCTTACTAGAATTAGATTGCGCGCTTATCTCACATCAGTGAATTGCTATTTCATTTTTGAGATTGATTATAGGAAATTAACCCACCTCTCGCAGCCGTATTATTACTGCCTGTAACAGTAATGCCAGAGAACGATACGCGCTACATATGTCCTTTATATAAAACTTCGGTACGGGCTGGTACTTTATCGACGACTGGTCATAGCACTAATTTTGTGGTTGCCATGTTAGCTTCGACTGAACCACAGAGCTATTGGATTCTAAAAGGCACTGCACTTTTAACCCAAGTTACAGATTAATTGCGAATTTGTAATTTTTTTAAATAAAATGTACGCAAGCAATGCGTGTGAAATTAACTCGAGCGACAATGTCGAAGAGCACTTCATATGCTTTAAGGATCTACGTACAATCCTTTTTTATTTTTTAAAAATATATAGCCCCAAAAATTAAACGCCACTCGAAGGCTGATAATATATTTACATTTTAATTGACATTTTATTCTTTGTAGTTTTTTTATTTGCTACTAATTTTAAATAGAATTGGTTACCATTATTATTATGAGTTTGACATCAATGCTTTATTTTATTTCAAAATTTTAGTGTTTTCAAAAAGGGGTGTACTTTTGTGCCTGTTCTGAAAAGACCAAAAGTAAATATTTAGCCTTTTCTAACAATTTGACTCTAAAAACAATTTTTGAATCGCTGAAGTATTTTTAAATGTTTTAATTAATCTTGAAGCTATACCATTTTCAGTTTGATATCGGTTTAAATATCTTAAAATTAAGTTTCGATTTTTAAAATCAATATCAAAGTATAATTAGTTGCAAAAATCTTATTCATAAATATTGATCAAACTTTTAAAGGTAGTTTTAAACCAAAATTTTTGGTTTAATTGCGCAACCACCATTTTTTTAAATTAACTGGAGGCGGTGGTGGTATCATCGTTTGCCAAATTAACGTTCTTCGGTGATGTAATTCTGCAATTTTTTCTTCTGTCAAGAATAGTTCGTCGTCTTCGTACAAGAACATGTCCCTTCGCGGTATAACTGAAACAAGTTTAATTAATTTTTCATTTTTTTTTGATGATTAAAATAGTATTACCTTTTCTCTCTCTATGCGCAATTTGGCATCGTTAATAGTCCAATTAAGTAGTATCCCACATATTTAATATTCCTTCGATAATGTTGGAGTCGTCAAACGCAAATGAGTCTTGAGTAAAAAATAACTGATATATTTTATTTTTCAAATCGGCTGGAACGTAATCTCTTTTCACTCGCCAGTGGTATTTTGCCACTAATTTAAAGGATTTTAAGATGATGAAAAAATTTAGTTTTCCGCTGACCATTGGCGTTACATCGTTTGGGTTAAAATAAAACTTGATTCTTTTATGAGAAAATTTACTGAACCTAACGCTTTTTATTTGGAATATCGAGTCTTCTTTATATCTATTATTTTCGAAAAAATCGTTAAACATTTTTTCTCGGTACTCGTTTTCTAAAAGTACCATTTCTGCTTGTTGTTTCTTAATTTCGTCGAGGTAACGTTCTGCGAGTAAGAATTCGATTAATAAAAGTTCTCCAAACCGATCAAAATTTTTAGTTATTATTAATTGAAATTTATTAGTGAAACGGAAACATTGTTATGTCCCCGAAAACCCTTTTTTTATAGAATCAAGGCCGGTGTACCAAACATTTTATGCTCATTTTTAATAAAAGTAATAAGTACAGATTTTATTTCGGTATTTAATTAAAAAAAAGGTGCCCCCTCTTTTATTTTTTAATTTAAATCGTTTTATTTGCGTTTTTTTTTAAATTCATGTAATTATAAATTTTTAAACGTACTGAGATATGAGGGGGTGAATTTGGAACATTTTTAAGGTGCTCCAATATAAAAATTTTAAATATGATTTTTTTTCGAAGAAGTTAAACACCCATTATTCGTTAATGTTTGCTCATTACTCATCCGGTTAAATCAAAATTATTTTGGTACTGATTTCTGATGTTTTTAGGACAAGTCGAATTACATTGTCGATTGCTCGAAGGATGTTCCCAGCCATCCAGGCCCACCATTAATTCTTAGGAGTCTTCAATCTCTATTTATTTGACTGCTAATCGATGAAAATCTTTTAAGCAAAGACGAAAAGGACAACATTTGCAATCCTGTTTCAGTAATGTAGGGTGAGTTTTTTTAAAGTTGTTTATTTATTGCGTATACCGTAGTTTATAATTCTTCATTAATTATAAACTATACTATGTACAGTTTAGCGCCTGATCGTTATATAACAAATGATACAGTTAGTACTTCTGCTTCATATATAATTTGACAATTTAGTTATGGTTTTTATACCGGAAAATAATAGTCACATTATTGATTCAACTTTGTTTACTTCTAATTATTTAGAAATTTCGTCATAGATTAATTCAGATACATTTCATAGTTTTCCAAATTGACTACTCAGGTGAATAGAACAGTTCTTCAAAGAGCATTTAAAGTCGTCCATTTTTATGTTCCTCAGTTCGAAGCTTTAAAGCAATTATAAGCTTGTTCAAAAAACCATTAGTCTTATGTCCCTTAAATAAATAAATATAATTATTTATTAATGAAATAAAATTAATATTCAATTACCTGTAAATAAAATAAACCCTTTTATCCATTAGAACTTGTTTGTCCTTTTCTTTTTACTGTCTCTGCTTTTCATACTTTAAATCTTAATACACTTACAGACATTATAATCAAATTGGTTTTTAACAGTTTTAGTTAACACATCATGCAAATCCCTTAATAAACCATATTTCATAATGCTACATAATTCAAGCTTTTAATGATATTATTGAAAATTAGTTTCCAATTTATAGAACTAAATTCAGTTATCGATGTAGACCTTTTAGAAATTGGGCTACATTATTAATATAGAAAATGCAATTCTATTGTGCATATCTTCATATAAATTCTTGAGTTCCATATGTATCTATTTTACATGTAATGTATGCAAGTGATCTTCCCCATTTGTTCTGTTGTACATACTCATACAAATAATCCAATCCATAAAGTTGTACAAGTTATAATAAGTAGAAGAATGCTCCAAATCCATCCTATAAATTTATTATAAGTAAACTTGTATTAACGTTATTGAATACATTTACACCGATCATCGGTAGAATGTTTCAAACACCTACAAACTCTACTTCTAAAGATTAAATTGTGAAATAGTCTCAGTCTGCATGTTTTGGACGTCTAAAAGCTACAACAACCATGTCCATAGTCATTTCCTCAAAAGCGACCAAATTTTAACCCCGAGTAACCATCATTTGATTCTTGCCTTAATTCGTAGAAAATCTTTTCCTTCATTGTAAGTTGCTGGAAACTAAAGGCTTGCAATTTAGTTAAATCACACTTATTTATACCATTTTATATAATTTATTCTTCTTATAAATTCTTAATTGTAACATTCTAAAATAGGACAAAAGGTTAAGTTTTTTGTGTGATTTCTAATTGGCCATTGTGACGTGACATCATCGGCGGCCATCGATGTGCCGACGACCTTGGTGATAAGAATGAAAAATAGTAAACTGACCTGCGCAACATTCCTTTCGTAGTAAACCGCGTGGCTTCATATCGAATTCCGATATTAATTATTTTTTGCTTTTCTTTTGGATAAATTGAAAAAATAAATATGCTTTATATTTTCAGGCGAGATACTTATGAGCCCGTAGTGTCCATAACAAAAGCCCTTTTGCTCTGCTAACCTTTTAACGCTGAAAATTTTCGATATTTTCAGACGTCAATTATTTTTCAAAATCAGAATTTTAAATGACGCTAACTTTTTTAATTTAAATTATTTTCCGAAATCCTTTTCTTTTGCGAACGTATTAGACCTTATTCTATCGGAAACCGGTGCTAACTCAAAACCTCCAAAAACGCCAAAAATCGAGAAAAAGCACGGGTTAACCCTTTTGCTTTTTTTCGAAAAATTGAAAAAAATAGATTTGTTTTATATTTATGGGTCCGTAGTGTCCATAGCTGGAGACATATTAACAATTTAATACACACACACATGCCACGAAATTTAAATAAAACAAGCTTGGATTCTATTATGTGCGGGTGAATATTATTGAAACACTCTGTATAGGTGTGTTCGTTAAATTAAATAAATCGATAATATTATTTAAAATTATCGCAGTTCTTTTAGCCGGCCCTATCATTTTTGATATCGGACAAGTGTTCTTCTTGCGGCATTGTTATGACGTACATCAGTTTTATGTAACTTTCGATTCTGATTCATTCTTGAATGTAAAACGAAGTGGAATGGTTGTGTTTTAAATAAGTGCTCTTAGTTTTTTAATTACAATCTCTAACCCAAGGTGAATATTAAAATTAAGGGTTTCTTTTTAAGTCCATACGCTTAGTAAAGAATTTTAGCTAATAATTCTTTTCTTTATTTTACAAAAACTAATTGACATGCAGAGGAGTAAGAAACTATAGCACGCCACCTTCAGCCTTTGAACGTGGGCCTTCCTGGCCAGGATGAAGCGGGCTCTTCAGGATCGTGCTCCGTCAACCCTCATCCCTCGAGGGACCCATGCTTGGCAATTAAAAATTGTCGGTTTTACAAGATTATTAAATTGTTTTGCGCTTTTTTTATGGCTTTGTTGCCATATTAAATCGGTGGTTCTTAACTTTTGTATGTTTGCAAGACACGTTTGTTTATAAACGCTTTGCAAAATTATATAACTTCTAAATTTTAAAATCGTACAATACAAAGACAATTTTTTTATTTATTTATAATAAATAATTGATTGAAAATTGAATCACTTAAATGAATACTTGTCAAAAGAAAATTTATGGACTGTTGTTTTTCGAAAGGAATTTAATTCTGAGGTAACACGAATTTAAATAAAAATTGTTTTATTGAATAGCTTTTAGTAATTTTTCGTGACAGTTAAAACATCGATTAAGAACCACTGTTTTACACATTGTTTATAGTTATTGTTGGAATTGTTAAAATGTTATATTTTTATGTTGGTTCGTTTATGTGTGCGGTCAATTTTAATTGCTGCGTTTGCTCCTGAAGACAATTCGTAAGACCATCGACTTTGGTCTTTGTTTAGTTATTAATATTTTGATCAAGTCGGGAGTTTTAAGTTTTAGCTTCAAATATATATTTTTTTAATTTACATCTTTTGCAAAAATTAACTCAATTTAAAGTCCTGGATGACAATTTAAGCTTCTAAGATGAAACTCGAATGGTTTACATTTTAATAAAGTAAGCATTTGTATAATCAAAAAACATTATTTCATTATAATTAAATTAAATAATAAATTAAAAATTATTCGTGCGGCATAAAAAAACATGGTAGCAAACGCATTATTGATAACGCAAGCCCGTCTTCTGAAAACTCTTCGACGATTGGAAGTTTTCTTTTAAATCTTCGGCAACTTGTTAAAATATTTCTTCTATTTTTTTGGACGTTGTTTCTTCGTAATTATAAGTTTAGCTGATGACAGTAGTGGTCCTTGTGCTGTACCACGAGTTCCTTGCTGTTTGACCTATTGTTTTAGGGTAGATTTTAAGTATCCCCACACACACACACAAAATTCAAATTTTGGCATTTTAATTTTTTTTTTCTACCCTTAAAAGATTTTTTGACTAGGGTTACCAACTCAAAATTTGAGAGTCTTGGAGATTGTTCCAATAAGTTCGGATATAATTATTAAAAAATGCAGTACTAAAAATAATGCTCATTTGATTTGGATATTTGCAAAATTAAGACATAATAATCGGATAATTATTTTATTTAGTTTTAAATGTTACGAAATATAAAATAACGTGAATACCCTAACGGATTGCTCAAACCGTTTAAAGTAGGTTTTGCTCGGGTTTATTTCAAGTTCTGGAATAAATCAAATTTAAATTGGGTTTATTTTCAGCTTTGTTAATTATGGTTAATTTTCGGGATTTAATTGAAAATTTATTTAAAATGAGTTCATTTAAAGTTTATGTTTTTTTCATATTGGTTTCTTTTCAGTTCAGTAATTATTTCAGTAATTATTTAAAATTCGATTTTTTTCTGCACATTTAAATTGTTTAATTAGGATTTATTAAGCGATTATTTGAATCCGTCAGGGTAGTTTTGTGGTTGTACATTTTTTTAAAATTTAATTATTCATAGGGGTTGAATATTTTTGTTTATAAGAATCGAAAAATCCTGTGACTCTTTTTCGTAAACTGGTGACCGGTAAAAATGTAATTTTTCTACACTTTCTGGACTAAAACTGGAGGGTTGGTAACCCCATCTTTAATAATAGGATTACCAAAATTATTGTTTTTAAATAATTTCGACAATTTAGTTTTTTGAATCAAAATTTTTTTTAAACGTTTTTCTAAATAAAACGAAATTTGTTGTTAAATGTATTTTACAGATTTTCATTAACTATTAGAAAATTACAAAATCGAAATACATTAATTATTACCACACATCTCATTTAGAAGTAATCGTTATAATTAGAGAGAAATAAAAAAATTGGTTTTATTCCATTCTAATATGTGATAAGAAACAATATCCAAAAATATTTATGGTCTCATTGGCACACATAAACGGACTTTGTATTCCCCAAACCTGGGATGGAGAAACGCCAAAGACGACGTACAAAAGGTACTGTTTCTATTTACCCTTCCTCCGATTTATAAACACACATACACACACACACACGTTGTGGCGCGGTTATTTGCGGACGGATCTTTAAAGATTCGGATTTGGAAGCCTTTTTTGCTTATTATAGGTCTAATAAACCATAGGCGTGCTATTTCAAAGCTTTGAAAAAAACGTTTTTCTTTTTGAAAAAACATGGGTTTTAGTGCATGTTTTTTTGGTAAAAAATGAAAAAAAAGCTTTATATTGCAAGGGGGTGTTCTTACGTACCCCTAGCGACTATAGCCGGAGTCATTTGCGGGCGCTCTCGCTCTAAAACAAAAAAAAATTCTGGCCTTTTTGAAAAATTAATATGGCTTTAAAGTGCAACGTTTAAAACGCAATAACTTTTTTATCTTTGAGCTGCGCCCGGAAATCTTTTATTCTGGAATGTATTAGGTCTTAATACGCCAGAATCCGGTCTTAACTCAAATCCCCCAAAATCGGCCAAAATCGCCAAATACCATGGGTTAAAATCCATGCTTTTTTGATTTTCAAAACGTTTTCCCAAAGCTCTGGAATAGCACGCCTATGGTTTCTTAGGCCTATCCGAAGCCAAAAAGGCTGCCGAATCCGAATTTGTATAGTTTTTAAAGATCGGTCCACAAATAACGGCGCTACAATTTTTTTAAAATTGAAAAAGCATGGATTTTAACCCATTGATTTTGGCTTAAAATGAAAAAATAGAATTGCTTTATATTGCAAGGGTGTTCCTACGTAGCCCTGGTAACTATAGGCGGTGTCATTTCCCGACGCTTTCCCTCTAAAACAAAATTTTCTGGCCTTTTTGAAAAATTAAATTTGACTTTAAAGTGCAACGTTTAAAACGCAATAACTTTTTTATCTTTGAGCTGCGCCCGGAAATCTTTTATTCTGGAATGTATTAGGCCTTAATACGCCAGAATCCGGTCCTAACTCAAATTCCCCAAAATCGGCCAAAATCGCCAAATACCATGGGTTAAAATCCATGCTTTTTTGATTTTCAAAACGTTTTCCCAAAGCTCTGGAATAGCACGCCTATGGTTTCTTAGGCCTATCCGAAGCCAAAAAGGCTGCCGAATCCGAATTTGTATAGTTTTTAAAGATCGGTCCACAAATAACGGCGCTACAATTTTTTTAAAATTGAAAAAGCATGGATTTTAACCCATTGATTTTGGCTTAAAAATGAAAAAAATAGAATTGCTTTATATTGCAAGGGGGTGTTCCTACGTAGCCCTGGTAACTATAGGCGGTGTCATTTCCCGACGCTTTCCCTCTAAAACAAAATTTTCTGGCCTTTTTGAAAAATTAAATTTGACTTTAAAGTGCAACGTTTAAAACGCAATAACTTTTTTATCTTTGAGCTGCGCCCGGAAATCTTTTATTCTGGAATGTATTAGGCCTTAATACGCCAGAATCCGGTCCTAACTCAAATTCCCCAAAATCGGCCAAAATCGCCAAATACCATGGGTTAAAATCCATGCTTTTTTGATTTTCAAAACGTTTTCCCAAAGCTCTGGAATAGCACGCCTATGGTTTCTTAGGCCTATCCGAAGCCAAAAAGGCTGCCGAATCCGAATTTGTATATTTTTTAAAGATCGGTCCACAAATAACGGCGCTACAATTTTTTAAAATTGAAAAGCATGGATTTTAACCCATTGATTTTGGCTTAAAATGAAAAAATAGAATTGCTTTATATTGCAAGGGGTGTTCCTACGTAGCCCTGGTAACTATAGGCGGTGTCATTTCCGACGCTTTCCTCTAAAACAAAATTTTCTGGCCTTTTGAAAAATTAAATTTGACTTTAAAGTGCAACGTTTAAAACGCAATAACTTTTTTATCTTTGAGCTGCGCCCGGAAATCTTTTATTCTGGAATGTATTAGGCCTTAATACGCCAGAATCCGGTCCTAACTCAAATTCCCCAAAATCGGCCAAAATCGCCAAATACCATGGGTTAAAATCCATGCTTTTTTGATTTTCAAAACGTTTTCCCAAAGCTCTGGAATAGCACGCCTATGGTTTCTTAGGCCTATCCGAAGCCAAAAAGGCTGCCGAATCCGAATTTGTATAGTTTTTAAAGATCGGTCCACAAATAACGGCGCTACAATTTTTTTAAAATTGAAAAAGCATGGATTTTAACCCATTGATTTTGGCTTAAAATGAAAAAATAGAATTGCTTTATATTGCAAGGGGTGTTCCTACGTAGCCCTGGTAACTATAGGCGGTGTCATTTCCGACGTTTTCCCCTCTAAAACAAAATTTTCTGGCCTTTTTGAAAAATTAAATTTGACTTTAAAGTGCAACGTTTAAAACGCAATAACTTTTTTATCTTTGAGCTGCGCCCGGAAATCTTTTATTCTGGAATGTATTAGGCCTTAATACGCCAGAATCCGGTCCTAACTCAAATTCCCCAAAATCGGCCAAAATCGCCAAATACCATGGGTTAAAATCCATGCTTTTTTGATTTTCAAAACGTTTTCCCAAAGCTCTGGAATAGCACGCCTATGGTTTCTTAGGCCTTTCCGAAGCCAAAAAGGCTGCCGAATCCGAATTTGTATAGTTTTTAAAGATCGGTCCACAAATAACGGCGCTACAATTTTTTTAAAATTGAAAAAGCATGGATTTTAACCCATTGATTTTGGCTTAAAATGAAAAAATAGAATTGCTTTATATTGCAAGGGGTGTTCCTACGTAGCCCTGGTAACTATAGGCGGTGTCATTTCCGACGCTTTCCTCTAAAACAAAATTTTCTGGCCTTTTTGAAAAATTAAATTTGACTTTAAAGTGCAACGTTTAAAACGCAATAACTTTTTTATCTTTGAGCTGCGCCCGGAAATCTTTTATTCTAGAATGTATTAGGCCTTAATACGCCAGAATCCGGTCCTAACTCAAATTCCCCAAAATCGGCCAAAATCGCCAAATACCATGGGTTAAAATCCATGCTTTTTTGATTTTCAAAACGTTTTCCCAAAGCTCTGGAATAGCACGCCTATGGTTTCTTAGGCCTTTCCGAAGCCAAAAAGGCTGCCGAATCCGAATTTGTATAGTTTTAAAGATCGGTCCACAAATAACGGCGCTACAATTTTTTAAAATTGAAAAGCATGGATTTTAACCCATTGATTTTGGCTTAAAAATGAAAAAAATAGAATTGCTTTATATTGCAAGGGGGTGTTCCTACGTAGCCCTGGTAACTATAGGCGGTGTCATTTCCCGACGCTTTCCCTCTAAAACAAAATTTTCTGGCCTTTTTGAAAAATTAAATTTGACTTTAAAGTGCAACGTTTAAAACGCAATAACTTTTTTATCTTTGAGCTGCGCCCGGAAATCTTTTATTCTAGAATGTATTAGGCCTTAATACGCCAGAATCCGGTCTTAACTCAAATTCCCCAAAATCGGCCAAAATCGCCAAATACCATGGGTTAAAATCCATGCTTTTTTGATTTTCAAAACGTTTTCCCAAAGCTCTGGAATAGCACGCCTATGGTTTCTTAGGCCTATCCGAAGCCAAAAAGGCTGCCGAATCCGAATTTGTATAGTTTTTAAAGATCGGTCCACAAATAACGGCGCTACAATTTTTTTAAAATTGAAAAAGCATGGATTTTAACCCATTGATTTTGGCTTAAAAAATGAAAAAATAGAATTGCTTTATATTGCAAGGGGTGTTCCTACGTAGCCCTGGTAACTATAGGCGGTGTCATTTCCGACGCTTTCCTCTAAAACAAAATTTTCTGGCCTTTTGAAAATTAAATTTGACTTTAAAGTGCAACGTTTAAAACGCAATAACTTTTTTATCTTTGAGCTGCGCCCGGAAATCTTTTATTCTAGAATGTATTAGGCCTTAATACGCCAGAATCCGGTCCTAACTCAAATTCCCCAAAATCGGCCAAAATCGCCAAATACCATGGGTTAAAATCCATGCTTTTTTGATTTTCAAAACGTTTTCCCAAAGCTCTGGAATAGCACGCCTATGGTTTCTTAGGCCTATCCGAAGCCAAAAAGGCTGCCGAATCCGAATTTGTATAGTTTTAAAGATCGGTCCACAAATAACGGCGCTACAATTTTTTAAAATTGAAAAGCATGGATTTTAACCCATTGATTTTGGCTTAAAAATGAAAAAAATAGAATTGCTTTATATTGCAAGGGGGTGTTCCTACGTAGCCCTGGTAACTATAGGCGGTGTCATTTCCCGACGCTTTCCCTCTAAAACAAAATTTTCTGGCCTTTTTGAAAAATTAAATTTGACTTTAAAGTGCAACGTTTAAAACGCAATAACTTTTTTATCTTTGAGCTGCGCCCGGAAATCTTTTATTCTGGAATGTATTAGGCCTTAATACGCCAGAATCCGGTCCTAACTCAAAACTCTTAAAACCGCTAAAAAAACAAAGTTTTACTTTAAAAAAACATTACGTTCTTCCTTCCCTTGTAAAAGACTTTTCTTTTTTAAATAAACTGTGTTTCTATTTTTTGTAGGTGTTTCTACACCAGTGGACAGGCATGAGGACCAAGGATGGACCAAGGAATTCTTCAGCGCAGATCTTTCCAGGACACAACAGTCAAGATCATCCTAATTAGAATAGTTCAGACTTAGGGGTTGTTACACCATTTTTGTAATACGCGATCTTAAAACTTGTCGGGGGAAGGGAGAAGGTAAAAATAAAGAGGCAATGCTCTTTATATTTAACCTCCACTCTCTTACACTTTCTTTCTCTCAAGTTTTGAGATTGTGTAAAAAATAAAATAGCAATAGATATAAAATTATAAAATACAGTAACCTTAATTATGAAGGGATGTAAATGGGGAATTGGGTAAATAAATAAAATTATTTACATGTTTTTGTTTTTTATACTTAGAAGTTTGAAAAATTGGAGAAATTTCAGAAAAAAAATAATAAAAATAATATTTTATTTGTAAGAAATAATTTTTAAATTAATATTATAGGAACGTGTACTTTATATGGTTTAAAACATACACTTCATATAACAACGCCATAGCTCAGATGGTTGGAGA
This sequence comes from Sinopyrophorus schimmeli, assembly GCA_036325965.1. Taxonomy (NCBI): domain Eukaryota; kingdom Metazoa; phylum Arthropoda; class Insecta; order Coleoptera; family Elateridae; genus Sinopyrophorus; species Sinopyrophorus schimmeli. The sequence goes on along the minus strand of JARFIZ010000014.1, from coordinate 222,411 downwards.
TCGGTTGTTTGTTCAAATGGTCTCGAGTTCGATACCAGTCGAAGTTAAATTTTTAAAAATCTTTAAGTAAAATCCAACGAGCAACGAGCCGAACGAGACGAATGACGAATGACGAATGACCGTAGGATACTCGTGATTTGAAAAATATTTTTAAAAATCTCTAAGATAAACCCTCGGCCGACTCGGCCGACTCGGCCGACTGCCACTCGCGATTTGGAAGGATACATTTTTGGAAATTTTCTTTTATGTCCCTGTTACGAGTTGACACATTCCCTTACATTTTAGTGCGTAAAGAAACAACAGTAATTTATTTTTAAAGCATTTTCATATACTTTACTTAAAACTTTACGTTGAACTGCAGAAGCGAATTAAAAAGAAACAAGAGGTAGTTTTTATAGGAACGTGTATTTTATAAGGTTTAAAACACGCATTTCGTATAACAACGCCATAGCTCAGATGGTTGGAGATCGGTTGTTTGTTCAAATGGTCTCGAGTTCGATACCAGTCGAAGTTAAATTTTTAAAAATCTTTAAGTAAAATCCAACGAGCAACGAGCCGAACGAGACGAATGACGAATGACGAATGACTGTAGGATACTCGTGATTTGAAAAATATTTTTAAAAATCTCCAAGATAAACCCTCGGCCGACTCGGCCGACTCGGCCGACCGTAACTCGCGATTTGGAAAATTACATTTTTGGAATTTTTCTTTTATGTCCCTGTTACGAGTTGACACATTCCCCTTACATTTTTAGTGAGAAAAGAAACAACAGGTAGTAAATAGTTTTTTTATTTCCCAACATCCCCTTACATCCCCCTTTACATGTAATTAACCTACTTAACAGAGGAACTCAAATATGTTATCATCAAAGTACAGCCCTTGATGGGATATTTTAAGACTACAAGAACCTTAAAACACCCCACCATTTACTGAACATTATGTCATCGTTTTTTAATAATAATTAAAAACTAAGTGCCTTGTAGAACAACAACAGAAACAAATGGGAAGTGAAAAGGGAAGAATAAAAGGTAAGTATTTAAAACACAAAGATGTGAAATGAATAAAAATGGTTATAAATGAACGAAAAGATAAATAATTAAGGTTACTAATTAAGGCTTACTTATTTTTAAGAATAACTAAATATATAAATTAAAACTAAGTGTTCCTTTTTGTCTGGTCCAGCAGTATCTTTCTTGGCTTGATCTCTCGGTGAATTGAAGGTTGGTCCTCGATGAAATGTATCATCAAAAGATCCTTAAAGTGAGTTTTGAAGTGTCTTTAAAAATACACACTTACATTATTAATAAACTACAAAAGCTTAATTAACTTAAAACACCAAACAAATATTCATTTACAATATACCTTAAATGTAGCAAGAGCAGGAAATAAGAATAGGTAAGTGTGTAATCTTTTCTACAAGAAGTGCAGAAGAGAGCTGTTTGTGTTTGTGTCTGATAAAAATATATTTTAAAGTCACCTTCAAAGAGAAGACTGTAAGTAATTTTTTGGGGTGGCAAATAACGGCAGATCGAATTTAGAAAAGGGTAGAAAGTGATTGTAGCTAAAATTAATTAAGAAATAACTAATATAATTAAAATTTAAACAATACAAAAATAATACGAAAGAAAAAACGAGAAATAAGTAAAGTTTGAAATGTAGTAAAATATTTAACTAAAAGTATGAAGAACAAAATAATTGAATAAAGAATTAATGTAAATTATGTAAGTAATTTAAATGGTAGTTAAAAAGTAAAAGAATTAAAATATTTAAATAAAACACAAATGTAATAGAAGCTAAAATTAATTTGGATGTATAAGTTCAAATAAATAAAAACAAAAAAATAATAAAGTTGAATTAAAAAGGGTAGAGAAGAAAGTAAATAATAAAAAAAAACTGCGAGAAATCATTAAAGAGTACGAATAGTAAATTTATTAATAAATGATTACATTAATAAAGAATTAGAATAAAAAGATATTTGTTTTGTGAAACATGAGTCTTCACCAAGAAAAGGAATCACAAAAACAAGCAACAGAAATGAAAGTATTATGAAGTATTAAAGACTGTTTGTGTGGGGAAAATGTTCCCTTATATGTGACCAAGAAGACCCTCATTATTTGTTAAACATTGATTCTTTTAACTTAAAATAAAATCAACCCCTCCGTTTTATTATTATTTATTTCTGCCTAATTTTATACAAAACTAAAATATTTTCCCCATCCCTCGAGTGTAATCGACTGTGTTTTTGTTTAATTTTGACTTAATTTTTAACTTGTTTAATCATTATTAAATTGATTTAAAAATCAATTTGGAAAACTAAAGTATAGTATTGAAATGTAAATTCTTTTTTGTAAAAATCTATTTTACAAGGGTTATTTCAATAATAAAAATTGACAAATTATTCAGTCAATTAAAATATTAATTCAGTTCGAAATAAATTTAAAGCAAAAAAATATTCCACAGGGTGTGTGTGTATCCTTGATCTACCCTAATATAATGGGTCAGACAGTAAGAACCAATGCACTGCACGAGTTACCATCACAATCTTCAGTAACTTAGCCTACGAAGAAACAATGTCTAAACAAATAAGTTGGTTTTTTTTCAGAAACCGATTTTCCCTATTATTTTTTTTTTAATTTCAATTAAAACAAAAGCAGATATACCTAACATTTGAAATATTGCTTGTAATAGACATAAAAACGACCTATTTCTATTTACATCGTTTCAAACGTAGCATCTCTGGTCATTTGAATTCTCCAAATTTAAGCTTCCGAAGAGAGTTGAAGGTGGAGCGGTAATATCTCTTATCATGTAAATGCTGTCCTGTAAAATAAAGAAAAAAACTATTAGCTCAAGTCCCTTAAGAAAGCTGCTTTAAAAAGAAACACAAAATTAAAATTGAACTCGTGGAAGAGCTCATGTCTAAATCATAACCGTTCCACTTGACCTGATATAAAAATCCATAAAGCTAATAACAGACCTGTGTACTTAATAATAAAATTATCAATTTATTCTATTAAAAGAAACCATTCACACAGAAACACTATTAAACTGTTTGAAAAACACAAAAATTGTAAACACAAATAAAAGTCAAAAGACGCATCTGAAGTTAGCTCTTAGTGTCTTTCAATACTACCACAACAATTTTTTAACATTGAATATCCCAAGTTAGGGCAAAATTTATACTGCAAATTAAAATCAATTATTAGACGTTTAAATAAACCTATTTTAATATTAATTATTTAATTAAACATTATTTATTGTTAAATAATGGTTTGCTGTTATTTAACACGTACATAATTAAATTCAAACACCAAAATAGTATTGGACATAAAACATACAAAAGCGACAAGTGAAAGTATCCATCGATTAAGTAGGATAACCTTGCGACACCTTTTTGTCATGTTAAACCAAAATTCCCTTAGCCGTTGGATTACTTTATATAAATCAATTGATATTAAGAGAAAATGTTCAGAAATGCATCGTGTACTATAAATTAAATCTTGGCCATTATATGCATATTCCTTCTTTTACAATCAGCAGTGGGGTACAAAGAAAAAGAAGCGTAACATACTAATTAGTTTATATTTAAAGGAAATGGCTAATCCAGAAATTGAAGAAGTTTTAACTCTACTACGTTTAAGTGAAAAGGACCAGGTATAGCAGAGCTATCCCCAAATTAGTGGCAATAATTGCATACAGAATAAGCTTTGTTAAATCTGTTAATGGTATAAGAAAAGAATTTATTTACAAAGTAAAATATGAAGCAATTAGTCTGAAAGCACTCTGCGTAGATGATGTGGTGATAGAAAAGACAGGATTAATTCTATGCTATCAATGCTTAATAAAGTAATCCAATAACTAGAGGTGTACAAGTGTGTAAGTTAAGAACCTTTTCAAATCAAATTCGAGTTGTAATTGGATACTTTCATTCTTTAATCCTCTGTTAGTCACCTGGTCTACAATCGTAGACCCCCTTTATTAAATTAACACGGTACGATATGTCAGGTGACTAACGGAGGGTTAAACTACTGTTATTATTAATTTATATTTTTAGGATGCAGGAACATTGAAGCTATTGGAACAGAAAATAATATAGCAGTAGGAAATGCAAAACCCTAAACTCGATTCATGTAATTTAAAAGCTATAAAAGCATTTGCCGAAAGTTTCATCTTTTATTATTTGAAATTAGATATGTTAATATTTTTATCTATTATACTAATATAGAATTGATAGTATAATATAAAGAACCAGTAAGTAGCTTTAATACATATAATTTAAGATTAATTTATAAATTTGTAATTGCTTTTTAGACACTGCATTTAAAACTTTTAAAGCCTGACCTATGATGTAGATGAAAATATTTATAAAGTGTTACATGCATAAGAACAACAATTCACAAGTGGAAAATACAAATAAAAGCATGCTCAAATACTAAGAAGAACAATAAACATAGTTAACAAACATTCTAAATTAAAGAAAGCAACATATGGAACCAACTATTCAGTCACCATTTGTTGCATAACGATCAGGCGCAAAAATTTACATAAATATTAATAAAAACAATAGATAATTAAATCTCACGTTATTTTCACGAAATATGTAACACCTTGAATGTCTTCTTCCTCTGTCCTGTTTTAAAAGTTTGTCTTATGATTATTCCATGCTAATACTAAAAGTTCCATCGGCACCATAGCCTTTCATGAATTTTATTATCGATCAGAAGCTGACCCTCCTTTCTCAAAAAGGGACAATCTATGACAAATTACATTCACTGCTATTAAATTAGACCATTAAATAGTAAAGTTAACTAATTCTTACTTTTACTGAATTGAGTAAAACTGTTCTTTACAATTCAAAACATCCTCCAAAATGTGCTGAGAAGATCGACGATAAATGAAGAAAAGTTATTTGCTGCTAGAAAAAAACATTTTGTCTTTCGTACCATTTTCTCATGAATGTCCTTTTGCACTGGTACTTAATACCACTAAAACATTTTATTAAATTATTAGGACATAATTAAAAATGTAAATGTAAAGCTGCAACTTTGTAAAAAACACTTAATTACAATTTTCAGAAAAGTGAATATATTTAATTATAAGTATTAGGAAGTCAAAAAGGCTGCCAAATCCGAATCTAAATAGTTTTTAAAGATCAGTCCACAAATAACGGCGCTACAATATTTTTAAAGTTCAAAATTGGCCAAAAATGAGCGCCAAAAAACGCCAAAAGATTACATTTGGGGACTGTTACTTATGTACAAAACAGTTTTGATGATGTAAGAATTTTTTAAAGTTCCAGCAGGAGTGCTACTGTACAAAGTACAATGATGAAAAGAATTACTGATTATTACTAATTATTTGCAATGGATCGTATTTTATGGAGATCGTCGAATATTCAAAGCCAAAAAGCACAAGGATTATAATGGAAATTAAGAAAAAAAAGTACTCACTGGGTATCTTTTCTGGAAGTCCTCTATGGTGGGAATCAACTTCATCTGCAGAGGGTTTCATCGTTTTCCTTAACCATTAGCAAACTCCCCATAGATTGAAGACACTTTTTTATTAAGACGCCCTAATATTTTTATTTAAGGGGCAATATTAAGTACTGAGAGGACATTAAAAGCTCTTAGACATTCATTTGTGCCTTTTCAAAATTATTTAAACCTAATTAATTTTATTGAATGCATTTAAAAAGCAACTTACAAACTTCGATGAAACTCTGCAGAAAATACTCACATTAATTATTAATTTAAGATAATGTTTAGAATTAATTCTTAACAAATTTAAAATGTTTATAGCACCATTGACAAAACACAACTAAATCGATTTTGTTACAATTTCTGTTATCTTTAAATCCCACTCACCAAAAAATCGATTACGAAAAATGATATGTGAACATTATAAATTAAACAAATGTAAATTAATAACAGCCTAATAAATTTTATTCTAATGTACTCAAATTTTAAAATAAAGTAACAAAATCAGCAGAAATCCGTAATCCCTTAAATTTAGGATTTCACATCGTTCATAATTAAACATTCTTCAAGCTCATTACCTATGAACCCATTCATTAGACGAGCATACTTGTAAGTTAATAAGATGTTAATCAATTTCTTACATGTTAATTATTATCAAACACAAATCCTCAAATGAAAGAACAATAGAAATTTCCCTTATGAATAAACACTAAGTTTTTAATTCTCAAATAGACAGAACAGTATAAAATCATATTTTAAATAAATACATACACATATACAAATATCTTAAGTGTTAAAAGAACCAATAAGTTTTACAACTTAATACAAGCCTTAAAAGAAGCAAAAGAACCTCCAGCAACTTTGAAGGCACCTAACATGGTGAGAATTACAATCATATATAAGGGTATTAATGTAGCAGAGTAAATCTGGTAACGATTCAACAAAGTTAATACCGACACAAACAAATGTGAAGTTACAACGGCTATTACCTGCAATTTATTTCCGTTATCTAAAGCATTAAAAAATATTACACTCCAAAAAGTGTGTAAGAGAATAAAACATAAACTTGTAGCAGCACTAGTTATAAAGAACATTTCGTTTCCAGACTTAAGTCCCATTGTTCCAGGTCCTACAGCATCAGCAACTACATTCACTAATGAAAACATTCCACTAATAATTCCAAAACCTAATCCACTGACGTAGGCCAATATGTGTTTGTTTTCAATCAATTGTGTGCTATCATCTGTAATTCTTTTCAGTCCATTTTCTGCCTTGCGTAATATTTTATATATTAAATATCGGAAGACTTCTTGAAATAATACTGAAAAAACTAAACCAAAAGCTAATTGTCCTCTAAGGGGTACAACTATAAACCACCACAACGAAGACAACAGTAATGATAATAACCAAAAGAACGATGCAGCTATAAGTATTATAATTCGTACTGGATCATGTGCTATTGTAAACACAAACATGGCTAGCGGTGGCCCAAATGCCAAAAAAGTACATCCAAAAAATTCTACCACTGTCATTTTAACTGTTAGTTATCCATAAACTGTTAAATATTATAAAATTAAGACAGTGATAACAGAATAATAATTCTTCATTGACTAACCTATAGAGTTCTTTTGATCTCACTGTATAAGAAAAGGCCGCAAGCAAAATCCATACACACTGCATTAAATTTTGTTCCTCCAAAAAAAGGGTTGGTATTTCCCAAGTTTGCCGTTGTGTTCAGGGGAGGTTATGGTATTTCAAAACTTTCTAAAAAACTTACAAATAATCAAAATAATCCTCCAAAACTCTAATTAAGCTACTAAAAATGGTGACACCAGCTCCGGTGCCAATAGATGTGCAGGTATAATTACTTTTTGTCATTTTAAATTAATTCTTGCCCATAATTTTGATCATTTTTAGGACCTTCAATTCAAGCTTCATTCTCGATTAAAAATATTTAACAATGAAGATAATAATGTCTTTAATCAATCATATAGTCTTCTATCTTCTGCAAGTCGTTTTGGGTTGTTATTTATTGGAAGTACATCTCCAACATTCCAAGGTAATTTCTCGGCATCAACATAATATTTGTATTTACCTAAAGTCTTTGTAGTAATCCAACTGAAGAGTATAGAGAAGCACTCATTGAAAGAAGGTGAAATCAGTAATTATAAACGTAGAACAATTTCGTTGCCTTCTCGGCCATTTCATCTTTCCGTAAATTGTGATAATACAAAGCTAGTTGTTGTTGTAGAAAAATATGGTTGTGTTACAGCAATTTTATATGAAGTTGCTTCTTTTTTACAACAGGTCGGTATAATTTATTTTGCGTTAATATATATTACATCAGTTTCTTTTGTAGAAAGTAGTTATTTGTGCTGAAATTCGCCAATCATCTTCACCCAATGTGCAAGTAACTGAAATTGCCTGGAATCCAACTATTCCAACTATTTTTACAGCGTGTAAAAGCGATGGTACATTAGGTAATGATATAGTTGTAATTTGGCTTCGAATAATTTGAAGTTTTAAGTATTCGCACATCTCGAATGGATAACTCTAAAACTGAAATAATTTATAGGTTTATATGAATTAAAGAACTCTGGCATAGAGATTAATGAATTACCACCTGAGTCACAAGCATCGTGTATGTGTTGGAGCCCAAAGGGTAAACAAATTGCAGTGGGTTCGCATAACGGAAATATTACCCAATATAAGCCCGATCTTAAAGCTGTAAAAGTTGTAAATGCTCCAACTTTGGAAGAACCTTATTCCACTATTGCCTTGCAATGGATTTCGAATTATCAATTTATTGCTTTGTATAAACCACAAGGCAAGGACTCGGGAGCTACACTTATAGTTGTTGATGCTCCTAAAACTGGCCCAGTCATCTTCACAAATTACGAAGACGTTTGCTACAGTTTTGGTAATGTTCGACCCATACAATTTTATACGATTCATCAACCTATTTGGTAATAAAAAATTAATTTCTTAAACGTACAAGAATAGGCAAGATTAAAATTTTTGTAGGAATATTCTTATGGTTGCATCTTCGAATAGTATGGAAGTAGGAATTTTAGGAAGTGAAGGTGATAAATGGTCTCAGTGGATTTTGGGAGATTCTGCTCGAGCCGAGCTGCCTCTGAGCGCATCTAAACAAGAAACGATGCCCGTTGGAATAACATTTGATACATCATCTGTAGAATCAGTCTTGTGGGGAGAGGCATCATTACCTCCAACCCCATTTTTATTTTTATTGTCACATCATGGCTTGTTGTGCTGTTTTCGAGTTATTAATATCAAGGCAGGTGCAGCAGCTATATGTCATCCCCCAGAAGTTTTACTTGAGGCTGCTTCTGATCAATTTATGGATAAAGATCCATTCGCCATCGTTCCTTCAGAAGCTCCAAAACAAGTAGGAACATCAATCTTTAACGAACATCTCACTACAATTCTTGTTTTAATTGCAGATAAGTACTCCACCACAGCCTTCGAAGCCAAATGTGATTATGCCACAACCTCCAGCGGCAATAACTAGCTCTCCTGGTTTATCCCAGCCTCCACAGGCTTTGTTTAAAGTACAACCAACTACTGCTGTACCAAAACCTGAATTACCTTCGATAATGAAACAAACTACTTTCCCTACAAAGCCATTAAATCAAAGCATTCCTGCAACAACAATTCAACAATCTGTTGTTAATAAAATCACCTCAATAACTACTGCAATTGAAAACCCCATTGTAAGTACTTTATCGCCTTCGACGACAGCCACAAGTTTCCAAGAAGAAAATAACTTATTCATAGTAAGTCTGCTCCTCGACGAATGCAAGGCTTTAGAAATTGAAATAGGCAATGTTCTTCGGAACGGAAAATCGTTAAAAATTAATTTGGCAACGGACAAGGAAGCCACGGAATTGGTTTGTCGGACTGACGCCTTTGAGAAATTCCTCAAAGAAGTCACCGAGACAACTACAACTCAAAACGCTGAAGTATTATTTTATTTATACGAATGCTGAATAATGTATTAAATTATTTTGATGTAGGTTCACGGTTTAAAACAAGGATTAATTCAGAATTGGGCATGGTACGAAGAAATTAGATCTCGCTACGTCCAATCGCTCGATGAAACCCTTGCAGCTTTGCTTCGCATACAAGATTTAGATCCCGTTTCTCAACGGTATTCGGCCGATATAGACCACATGCTATATTACATTAACTCACAGCTAGTGCAAGCGCATCGTGTCCTAGATGAACAATGGGCGCAATTCCAAGACTTTTGTAAAAAAATTGTTCGAATGAAAATTCCTGCTCTGGAAACCATTTATCAGACTATGTTGAGGCACAGTATCACGTGCCAAAGGCAAAAATATTTACTCCAAGATATATCTAATAGAATTCGTGCCTATCGAAGCAAAACCGATGGGCCTTCATTATTTTTATCGATCAATAACCCAGGCGAACTAGAGAAAAAACTACAACAGCTCAAATTAGAGCCGCAACAATATCTGACGGCCCATCACCAAAGAACGGTAGAAAACCAACGTAAACTGACGCCATTGAAAATAGAGAAGCTATCCAAGTTGCTAAAAGAAAGAGAAGTTACTCGAATTAAAGCCAATAAGTTAGTGTTACCTAACACTACTCTGGAGTCATTAATTCAAGAACACGAAAGTAAAAGGAGCATGGAAGCTTCAACCTTTTTAGGAGCAGCTCTTTCGCCAATTTCCAATAAATTTACATCGCCACGTAGCAATACAGATTTTCTGCAATCTACACCGAAAACGATTTCCAGCGAACCGAAACTAAATTTAATTCCGCAATTAGAACCCAAGACGCCTTACGAACCTACAATTATTAATAAGGTGCTTCGTATTAATCCAAAAAAGTTTTTGTTAAATTATCTTATTTGTTTTTAGCCTTCAGCAACCGAGGTTGTTACTGAAATTGCCAGTAAGGCATCGGAGATACCTAAACCCAGCGTATCAACTACAACATTTCTATTTAAACCAACTGTAACAGAAGCCCAGTCAGAGCCTTTGTTATCGAAGCCTTCTCCGACGACACCCAGCCCATTGAATTTTAATTTTTCTAATATTAATACGAGTTCTAAAATTGGTGGTGTTGCTGCATCAGCCCCATCATTAAGCGGCTTTAGTTTTAGTCAAAACCAATTTTCTTTTAGTGGTACAAGTCAACCGTTGAACCTTGCGGACGACGCTAAAACAACTACATTAGCATTTACGCCCAGTTTACCAACACTTACGTCTTCTGCACCTGTACAAGTCTCTACTAAATCACAGCCGAGCACTGTTAATTCAGCTTTTGTCCCCACAACCTTCGCCGGCTTTAGTTTCATCTCCAAAACTTCATCGAGTGCTGTAAATCCCACTCCAGCTGTTTCGATGCCTCAGACCACAAAAACATTCAATTTTGGTCCAGTATCTACGACCTTTGAAACGATCAGCGTTCCGAAAGGTACCACTTTAACACCAATTACGACGCCCACTAAAATCGTTCCAATTTCCGCATCGACAAATTTACCAGAAGACCCAGCAAAATTGAGTTTAAAGACAACTTCCTCTCTAAAACCAATCAGTGAAACGTCTACCGAACAGAAGACTCCACTTTCAGTAAAACATGTAACTTTTACCACCCCGGAGCAGACGTCGAAAGAACCAGTTACAAGCACCAGTCCATCGGCGACACCACCTCAGAGTTTCCCGTTCGCAAAATCGACCTCTTCGTTTTTTGGTCAGAATGTATTTGCTAAAGCAATGTCGACGACGTCGTCGCCTGCCACAACTCCTGTTGCGACGACCACTTCGGCAAAACCAACCGATTTATTCCAGACGCCAATTTTCAACCAACCGGCTGTTACAACAGTTCCTACATCTTCCACTGCTGTTACGTTGGGATCTATTTTCGGTGGCTCTTTAAGCACAGCGTCACCTACCACCACATCGGCCTCACTCTTCAGTAATTTATCAACGACTGCATCGGGTTCGCTTTTCAGTTCTCCAATTTTATCTACTTCTATCTTTAATTCGCCTCCAACTCAATCGGCGCCTTCTGCTACAACTTCCAGTCTTCCAACAACACCGGTGGTTGTCACGACCACTTCTTCAACCTCTTTATTTACTGAAGCTTCTCCCGTTTCCACTACATTATTTGGGGCTCCCGTCATAACCACTTCGAGCAGTTCGCCGCCAACTACGACACAAGAGTCGACGTTCTTAGATAAAAGCGACCCCAATGTCGCTGCTTCAGTTTTTAGAGCGGCTGTGCAACAATTACCAACAGAAAATGCAACAACTACGACGGCTCCTTTATCAATGTTCGGTGCAGCAATAGCTTCGGCACCGAGCACTGTGAATGTTACAACGACTTCAGTTTTTACTCCGACGCCATCAGTTTTTGAAACGACTGCTCCTACGGTCTTTGGTGAAGCACCGAAGACAACTGCTCCATTCGGTGGAAATGCTTTTGGTTCGCCGAACGCCTTCAGTAATCCCACAACAACAACGGCTAGTTCTCTCTTTGGACAAACATCAGTATTCAGCAGCCCTTCTATATTCGGTGCCTCGCCAGTTTCGAGTACATCGAACAGCTCCTTCGGTTCTGCAAGTTTTAACTCGAATAACACCGTGATTCAGCCACAGAATACCGATTTCAATCAAGTTTCTACGTTTAGTTTTGCTGCTGCCGCAGCCAATATCCCTCCCAGCGATTCCAAGTCGTTATTCGGTTTTGGGAAACCGTCTACTTTTGGATTTCCAGCAACTACAACAACGAGCTCGAGCAGCTTTAGCTTCGGCAACTTAAATATGGGGGGAACTCCTACTACAACCACCGCTTCAGGTTTTGGATCATCTTTTGGTCAATCTGCAAATGCCAATCCTTTTGCAAAAGCTGCTGCCCAGGAGCAAAAGCCGGCCTTTGGTGGTGGAAGTGTGTTTGGAACACCATCAACTACAAGCACTTCTATTTTTGGTGGTGGATCGCCTTCTGCCTTCGGTAGTGGATCTCAAAATCAATCGTTCGATTCGCCTCAGCCAGGATTTAATCAACAAGGCTTTGGGCAAAGCTCTTTTGCAAATAGCTCCTTCGGGAGTCCTCAAAGTGGACCTTTTAGTGCTGGAAATCAATCGGTTTCGCAAACTGGATTTGGAGCTTTTGGTCAACAGAAGACGGGAGCATTTGGGGGGGCCCCGGTATTTGGCGGTTCACCGAGTGGCTTCGGTTCTCCTCCAGCTTTTGGTGGTAATCCTTCGGCTTTCGGGGCTGCTCCCGTGTTTGGATCTCCTGGTAAAGTCTTTGGAGATCCTAATACGAATACAAGTGAGATTTATTTACTCTAATTTCTACTGTTTTAATGATTAAATTACAGACTCGTTTGGTAATACAACTCCCCAACAGAATTCCACTTTTGCTAATTTGGCGACGCAGAGTACTTTGGGATTTGGCTCGTTGGCACAACAGTCGCCCACCAATCAATCCTCTTTACCATTTTCAAGGTAATTGCGAGTGGAATTAAATGTTTTTCTTTTAATTTTGAAAATTAATCGGTTTTTTTTTATTTCAGTGGATCGTCTTCATTTTCAACGTGGCGTTAATAAAATTATTGATACCCTATATTAGTTGTTTAAATAATTGTAAGATGTTTACTTAGTATTTCATACATTATTATACGTAAACAGTTATTATTCTAATAGCAAATAAAATAATACCGTTATATATTTTGTAAAATTAAACAGTGTTTTTGTAAATATGTACGCTGCTATCAGTTCCGCCCGAAACGAGATGACGAATGTTTGACCAATCTACACAAAGAACTTTCCCTTGATGACCAGTTAAGTCGTATAAGGGCGCTCGCGGACTACGAGTATCCCATAATTTAACACACTCATCGTACGCTCCCGACATAAATAAATGTTCATTGTGTTGAGACCAAGTCACGGCAGACACCCATAGCGTGTGTGAAGTAAAGCAGGTTTTACAAACAGACCCCTCGTTCGACCTAGGATCGTACAATCGAATATGTCGATCTGCAGATGAAGCAATAATAGCCCTCGCTAAAGGAGACCAAGACGTTGCCAAAAAAGCCTTCTCTCCAATTATTTCATTACTTAATCCGCATAACTTAAACAAATTAATATTAATAAAAATAAACACCTCATATAAAAAGAACATACTTCGACATCCCATAATTTAATTGTATGATCAAGAGATGCTGAACATACAGTTGTGGGGTCCATCCATTGAATAGCTACTATGTTTTCTTTGTGACCTTTCAAAGTATGTAAAGGAGTTCTGGTTACTAAGCATTTTCCTTTAGGACCTCGTGTTTTTTTACGGTGCGGTTCATAATTGTCTTCTGTTTCTAATGAGGCAGACCATATTTTTAAATAAGTATCCCATGCGCCAGTTGCTAACGTGGCAGAGCTAGGACTGACAGAAACAGAGCCGATTCCTCGCTCATGTCCTCTTAAAACAGCAACTGATGTTGCGACCTCATCTTCTGCGTCCCATTGCCATAATATACCTGTTAAGTCATGCGATACGCTAACAAAACCGCCGAATGCATCGTTAGGTTTTAGCCAGGATATTGCTTTAACTATATTCAAGTGTTCTTTCACAGCTACTTGATGTTTCCCTTTGGTAGTCCAAATATTTACAGTATGATCATAACAACCAGTTAGAACCCTATGTAAGAGAATTTAAATACAATTGTTGAGGAAACACATGGTATACTTACCATTTATCTGCAACGTGTACACTACTAATCCAATCATCGTGCAATAAAGCATCTTGTGGATCTGGGGCTGGTGTGCGTTTAATAAATTCTATATCAACTGTGGTTTCGGTAGAAGCATTAAAATTCTGTAAATGTTTGATGAGAGACTCTCTAAGCAGCTGGTCTTGAACTAAAAAATCAAAATCTGTCCTTTCAACAATGTCAGTGTTTTCTTGTAGTAATTCATTTAATAACTTGTTTAATTGAACACTATCAATTTCTTGCGATACTGAAAATGGTACATCTGGTACAGCATAACTAAAAAACGTTTAATTAGTCGTAATTTAAGAAAAATAAGGTCCAACATGTATTGTAAAGTTTTACTCATGATGCTAACATTTCTTGCTTAGTCACGAATCGTATTTGTAACTGTGCTCCTCTGGAATTTTCATTATAATCCATGCTTTCCATTTTTGTGTATTTCACTTTTATTACTTTTAATTCAATTAAAAACACCACATTTTAATATTCAAATGTAAGGTTAAAATTGAACAAATCAATTTGTAATCGAACAAAAAAAAAGTACCTAATTAATAGGGGATTTTTTATGTGGCGTCTCTGTTATGTTGTCGTGCATGTTTGTTTATGTTTGTGGGTTATAATTAATAATTTCTGGCGCTATAAAACTGTAAGTAGACATAAAAATCTCATAGATTTCCCTACGTTTCTTTTATATAGTAATTAGTAATAGGTACATGCAATTAAGATGCAGAGGCGTGGAGGTAAACGCATACGTATGGATGAGCCTCCTCCTGAGTATGACAATCCAATGACTCCAGCTGTAGAGCATGATACTTATGGCATGCAATATAGTCATGCTAGTGCTGCTTATGGAGAACACTATGGGGATCAAGGAGGTCCGGATAGTATGTTTGAGTCACCCCCAACTCCAGGGATGAGAAGAGTAACCAGGTCAAAAGCTCGAGGATCTGGTACAGTTGCAACAATAAGCATGTCGGCTCATTCTCCCACTGGAGTTGGCACAACTACAACTACAGCCACAACCACAGCCCGTGGTCGACCAAGAGGTAGACCACCAGGACGTAAGCAACATGTAGAAGGCAGCACTGATGATGATACCTCTTTATACAATGTTATCCGTAATAGTAAAGCATCCCTAACTAATATTGTGGATGATTGGATTGAAAGCTATAAGGTACTCTTCTTTTCCAAGAACTAACAATGTAATTCATTTAATTTTGTAGATTAATCGTGAAGCAGCATTAATAATCTTAATGCAATTTTTTATTAATGCATCTGGGTGCAAAGGAAGAATCACACAGCAAATGCAGGCCAATATGGAACATGCTGCTATTATCAGAAAAATGACTGAAGAATTTGACGAAGAATCTGGAGAATATCCATTAATAATGGCTGGACAAAGTTGGAAGAAATTTAAACAAAATTATTGCGATTTTGTTCAGACTCTTGTTAAACAATGCCAATATTCCATTATTTATGATCAATTTCTTATGGATAATATTATATCTTTATTAACCGGTCTTTCCGATTCTCAGGTTTATATTTATCTTTTCTAAACTGTGAGGAATTCAATTATTAAGTTCTATAAAATTTTAGGTAAGAGCATTCCGGCACACGGCAACGCTTGGCGCAATGAAATTGATGACTGCTTTGGTTGATGTCGCCTTAACGGTCTCGGTGAATTTAGATAACACACAACGTCAGTACGAGGCAGAAAGACAGAAAACGCGCGAGAAACGTGCCAGCGACCGACTCGAATCATTATTAGGCAAAAGACAAGAATTAGAAGAAAATATGGACGAAATTAAGAATATGTTAACGTACATGTTTAAATCGGTCTTCGTTCATCGTTATCGCGATACATTACCCGATATTCGCGCTATTGCAATGACCGAAATTGGTATTTGGATGCACAAATTCCATGCTAATTTCTTAGACGATTCGTATTTAAAATATATCGGGTGGACCTTGCATGATAAGGTGTTTTAATCGAAATAATAATTTTAATCGGTTATTAATGTAAATTAATTGTAGGTAGGCGAAGTGCGTTTACGTTGTCTGCAAGCTTTACAACCACTCTACGCTAACGAAGAATTAAAAGGGAAATTAGAATTATTCACAAATAAATTCAAGGATCGTATTGTAGCAATGACTCTTGATAAGGAGTACGACGTTGCTGTTCAAGCCGTGCGGCTTGTAATCTCAATATTAAAACATCACCACGAAATATTAACTGATAAAGATTGCGAACACGTCTATGAATTGGTGATATTCATTCTTTAGAAGATAAATACTTATTAAATGAAATAATGCTATTTTAGGTTTACTCATCTCATAGAGCTGTAGCACAAGCCGCGGGAGAATTTCTTAACGAACGTTTGTTTCAACCTTCCGAGGCGGATCCCGGAAAAACAAAACGTGGAAAAAAGCGCTTAATGAACACTCCATTCATTCGAGATTTAGTACAGTTCTTTATAGAATCAGAATTACACGAGCATGCCGCTTACTTAGTGGATTCTTTAATCGAATCGAATCCCATGATGAAAGATTGGGAATGCATGACCGATTTGCTGCTGGAAGAACCAGGACCGCAAGAGGAGCCTCTCGACAATAGACAAGAGACTAGTCTTATTGAAATCATGGTTTGTTGTGTTAAACAGGCGGCTACAGGGGAAGCGCCTGTAGGAAGAGGTCCTACGCGAAAAGTGTCGTCGTTGCGCGAGATCAAACAAGTAATTATTTAAAGCAGTAAAAAATGTTTATATCTCCATAATGTATTTAAATTTAGGCTGGAGAGGACAAACAAAAATTGACCGAACACTTCATAAGTACGCTTCCTCCTTTGCTTGATAAGTACGCTGCTGATTCAGAAAAATTGGCTAATTTACTTACAATACCTCAGTTTTTCGAATTGGATTTGTATACGAGCGGAAGACAAGAAAGTTCTCTCAACATGTTATTAGCAAAACTCAAGCATATTGCTCAGATTCATCACGAACAAGAGGTACTTTTAAATAAATTAAAATTCGCCGCACATAAAAACTTTTGGCATTTATTTAATCTTAATTTTATGTTAAAGTATTAAATTGCTATCACTAATAAGTATATTGAAAAGATTAGAATGTATATATAAGTAATTTTAATTAATTTAGGTTTTGGAAACTTGTGCCAGAACTTTAGAACTGTTATGCACGGAAGGCCATTCGTTATATACACGTTGTGATGTTGCCCGTTCAACTATCGTCGATATGATTGTGGCTTCGTACAAAGATGCGATCGACGACTGGCGTAATTTGTTATTAGGCGAAGAAACACCAAATGCCGATGAAACATTCAATGTGGTTAGTTCACTTAAGAAAGTCTCGTTGTTTTACGCCTGCCATAATTTAAATCAGTGGAATCTTTGGGGTACGTTGTTTCAAGACGTGAAGGTAATTTACTTAAATTTAATAAAGGAATTTCCAAATAAATCTGTTAATATTAGGAGACCGACAACGCCCTACCACCCGAAGCCCAAAAATACTGTATAAGTTCCTGCTTTTATTGTTTAATGTGGGGCCTTCAGGGTTTGGAGCTGGCCCACGAAGGTGGCGGATTAACAGGACCTGGAATTCAAGAACTTCGCGAACGTTTAGATGACTTTATAGCAGCCACCCAGACTTTGATTAGGCATGCTCCCGAAGCGACTATTCGCGAAGAAGCTTACATTTGTCTTTGCGATTTGTTAATTGTTTTTAGTGAGCAATTAGTTAATACGTCTCCTCATTTTGGTGAGCTCTCTTGTGAACCGGACCGCAATTTACAGTTACTACTAAACGAATTCGTACAATCGTACGTCTTTGTACCTGAACAAGATTCTGACCACGACGAACACCGCATAGAAGAACTACATAAACGTAGGAATTTTTTGGCAGCCTATTGCAAGTTGATTGTTTACAACATAATGCCTACAAAAGCAGCCGCAGACGTCTTCAAACACTACGTTAAATATTATAACGAATATGGAGACATAATTAAAGCAACTTTAAGCAAAGCCCGAGAGATTAATAAAGTCAATTGTGCTTTAACCATGTGCTTAAGTCTAAATATGATGTTCCAATCGGTGCAAACTGCTAGCGCAGGCCGTGCTTTCAGACAACACGATGATTTCTTCGCGTTGAAGGTAAATAAAAGGAAATTTCACAATTAATCTCAATTAAATAATTATAAAGATCAAATATTGTGAATCATTTTCTTTTTTTTTTCTAAAGGAATTAGCAAAGAGGTTCGCTCTTTCATTTGGATTGGATGCAGTTAAAAATCGCGAAGCGATAACTGCTTTACATCGTGCTGGAATATTATTTGCAGTGACCGGAGCGGAGGGCTCCGAAGACCCCATTTGTCCACCACCTAATCTACCGTTTTTAGAAATCTTGTGCGAATTTACTAATAAGTTGCTGAAGCAAGATAAAAGAGTTGTGCTGACTTTTCTCGACAGGAGAATCGCAACAGGTACATATTTCATATATTACAATTATCACAAGTATTATGCACATGTAAAACGTTCTTTGCTAATCTGATTTCAGGTAATAATTCGTTTCTTTTAGGAATGCCCAGCAGTAGAGGCGAGGATTGGCAACCTCTTTTATTGTACCGCAATTCTCTTGTACATGGAGAAACCGATTCAGTTCCAACTACGAGTAAAAGGGCGTATGGACGCAAACGGAAAGATCCCGAAGATGAGCCAGAGCCAGATGATCAAGGCTCGGATAGTGAGTTTCCCGGAAGTCTTTATAATTAATGTTTAAGACTATTCAAAGAAGTCTTTATTTAGATTAAGTTGAAAGTAAATTAATTTTTATATGTACTAGAAAACTAGAAAAGAAAAAATTAATTTTTTAGCTGTAATACGAAGCATGTTTAATTAAAGCTTTTAAATTATGTATTGATCGCTCTTTATGGTCATTAAGCATTCCTACTATATTAAAATGTTGTTAAAAATTAGATACCCAGATGAACTGATGAATAATCAAGGAAGAAATGTGTTTTATTATTCCATTGATTTAAAATTAGAGAGCTATTTACGGACCCCTTATAAATATGTAAAACGCTTTTACTAGTTTACAAAAAACAGATTTGCGTAAGTTAGATTGATGATTGAAAGTGGAAGGACTGCATTTAATTTGTGACAAACATTTTTTTTAGCTTCAATATAATGGTATTATGTTTAATACTTGTTAGTTAGTTTTAATAATTTCATAAAAATTATTATTTGTGAATTTTATAAACAAGCATAATTCCTTTAATTAGTATATCAAGTTAGTTAAAGAAACAATTTAAAAATGGTGGGTGTTTATACTTGTGAGGGTTTTTTTGCGGATATGGTGGGTATTGAATTATAATTTTTACATGGGCCGATAAAAACTAAGCATATTTAATTGCATGTGAACAATTCATTTTCAATAAACAAAAAGTAACTTTTTTAAATTGATTCAAACTTTGACTAATTATGTATTACGTTATCAAAAGGAAATATGATTTTAATACAAAATTACTGTAGATTCTTGAAAAATTTAAGTCTTTAAGCAGACATGAAAGAACATCCAAATTAATGTGAAAATTTTATGAAAATCGTTAAATTCAATGATAATTATAACAGGATAAAATTTGTAAGCATTTTTAAAGCTGTAATTGATGTTTTCCTTTTTTAAAAATATAAGAAATATCAAATTTTGAAAATTGTTAAAATTTAATTTGATAAAAGCAGTCAGACTCAATGATGGAGTAAATATCCCACTAGGTTTAACCTCAAATTTAATTGTCAAAATCCTTGTTTTATTGTATTTTGTATTTAGGAGATAATAATGGCAGATATTTTAATTTTGGATTGGATGGAAGAATACGATTCTCTAACAGAGAGTGAAATAAACACCTATGCTATTGAACAAGAACATAATTATGAAGTAATGATTGCACTATACGTTTTTTTGGAAGATCCATACAAATCCAAAATAGAAAATGTAAGCAGCATGAGTTTTAACAAACATTCTCTAATTTTGATTGATTTCAGTTAATTGATAAAGTGTGTCAACAATTTTTTAGTTTTTATCGCTCAGGTGAACATTACTTAAAGCGTTTTGTGATTCAGTATGTACCTACGCTTGTATTCCTACATTTATCTGATACTAAAGCTTCTCCGGCAATTTCAACACTTTTAGTTAGTCTGTACAATCTGGAGGTGGTAAAAATGCCTTTCAATCGATCGAAAGAATTATAATTAATATCGAACAAATTTTAGGTGGTAGACAATAAAGGTCAGTCACATGTAATCTCATTCCGAGTTCCAAGCATAGCTCAGTCTTCAATGTATCACGATTCATCAAATTTGGAACCTGCATTCATAGCTGAAAATGCATTGAGACGTTGGGAGGAGTGCAACACGAAATTAGTAAATTGGGGCCCTCTGCCGCAAGTTGAAAACTTAAATGCGCAAAATAGGCAACGTGTTGTGACTGCTCTTGTATTTCTCTACAATCAACAAATTGCTAAAATCTCTACGCAAGGTTTAGAGCATGCTTGTAAAGCAATCGCAAGGTAACAAATAATCTTGTTACATGTCTTATTTTCTAATAATTTATAAATTATTTCTATCAGTTAATTTTGTAGTATTTGTGATTATTACAGTAACTTATGCAAGAATAACTGAAAATATGTTCAAGTAAATATTGGAAGAAACTTAGAATAAACTAATTTGTTTATTAAAGGTTGGTTAGTCAAGGATTTGTGTCGGGGAGTAGCTCACGAGCGTCCGTAGATAGTGATAGTTTACATAATTCGGTGATAGTACCTCGATTGGTTGTTTCGAACCCTTTATTGCTAGAATTTTTACACATAGTGTATCATTCGTTGGAGCGCGGGGCGAATGGTGCAGGCCATGCTTTACATGAAATTATGCAACGAGCTACCTACGAAACGTATTCAGGTACAAAGGTGACTCGGTAGAAATAAGTTATTTATAAATAAAATAATATAATGTTACAGATGTCTTATTAGTTACGCATGCTGTAAAAAACCTGCTGCAACGCTCACCAACCGTTCCATTAACAGTGCAACAACCGCACATAGTCTCAAAATCGATGATTACAAACGCATCGTTCAGAACGAAAAAGCTTCCAGGTATGAAATTCCTTCCCTACCCCTAAATCCTTTTATCCTATTTCGTTTAACAGATAAGCGTTAACTACTGAATATTCTATGTGCAGATGATATACCTATTCAAGCAGATGAAAATGCCGAAGCTGGATTAGGTGCGATTTCCGAAGAACAAGAAGACACGGAAAAGGCACGAACGAAAACTGCCAGTAGTGCTTTGAAACATTTACCCAAACTACCGGGCCTGAGTAAAAAGCCCAAGGCATCCCGGACGAGCCCAACCCCTCAGAGAAACAGTTTTGGAACCGAAAATATAGAACTGCATTTAGGAGGGAGCGGCGATAGGGAACAAGTTAGTCTTGTTTCAGGAGCGTTTTCTGATACATCTCCTGACGATTCTAGTCAACCAGTACATGTCAGTGCTGTCTAATAATTTAAAGAAAAACAGAAATTTCAAATTAATTTTTAAAAGAAATTTTAACTACCGTTTCTTTAAGAATTTCGTTTAAATATACCCCTGCATCACGTTTCTGAAACAATAATAAAGATGTGATTCAATTTTACAATCTTTAAACTCAGATCCATGGATTTTTGCAAATGATCATGCTATTAGTTTTTTAGATATAAATTTAGTTACCATCTTGTATTCTGATTAATTTTTATTAAGAAAAAAATTATTTTTTATGTTTATAATTAATTTTAGTAGTACACAAAAATTATACTCTAAATTGGAACATGTTCTATGTATATTAAGTATAATTCTCATCAATCATATAAGTGTGTAGTGTTTTTAATTGGCATTGTTCTTTGATTCGTTTAAGAGTCGGAAAATTTGTCTTTTTGAAAATTGATTGATTTCAATTTTTGTAATAGAAAATTTAAATTTAAAAAAAACATGACAACTGTGCTGCTTAAAACACTAAACAATCTCTTATAGTTCGTTATTAAATTTCAATTTAATATTAACGGTAAAACAGTGTTTTTCAAATGTACGAAAAACGTGACTTCTACGACAATTATTACTTGCATGTGTTCTTTAATATTAAATATAACGGTTAAATTTTTTGATCATTTTACTATATGGTATTATATATATAATATGACGCCAGTATTTTATAAATATGTATAGAAAACAATTATTTTGAATTAACTTCGTAGATCAAAAAGGATAGTAGGACTAAACTAACTGTTATAAGACAAATTATTTATGCGTACTCTACTTTTTCTAATATGATAAGCTAAGTTAATGTAACAATTGTGCGGTGTTAATTATAATGGTGTATTGTTAATTATAAATTGATGATAGAATTTGTTATAAAGCGAGGATGGCGAACTTAAAACAGCAACAAATTTTGGCACGAAAAAATACAACAAACAATTCTCTCAACTGAAATTTTTATTATTTTATACTTCGGAGCATGGGTTTTTGTGATCCACAGACCTCTTTGGAATCATCATACATGGTGCACAAGGGTGTATTAATCATTAAGTAAAATAAGCATGTGCTTAGGGCATTATTGTTATAGTTATTATTATTTATATTTTGAATAGGGGCACCAAAATCATTCAAGTGATTAGGCCCATAATCCGGCCCTCATGATACATAGCATAATGTAGATATTAATATCAATGTATAGGGTGTTAAGAAATATTCTTCTGGAAAGAGGTCTGTGGATTCAAAAGTTAAGAACCCCTGCTTTAAATGAATATATTTTAATTTGTGATAATGAGTGCTTCTAAAAAGGTTCGCCATCATTGTCCGAAGGAATGGTCAACAATTTTATTTAATGATAAAACAAAGAACGTGCATGTCTAGGCCTATACAATGTACTTTTTGTAAATACGAATCAGGGGCCATTTAGTATTATCTCAAAGCTTGAAGACATCACACCATACCATCTCAGAAACATATTAATTAATAAACGCTAGTTTTTAAAAGTTAAAACGCTATATTTTTGTTACTACTGTTATGATATATAGGTAGATAGATATATAATATATATGTTGTTATAATAGAACTTGTAAATTTTATATTTTTAAGATTGATTTGTTGGCCATTCTACATAAATCTTCGAAATGAGAATACCAAGTACATGTTCTTTAAACTCTGTATATAAAAATGTTTACAATTGTTGTTAATATTTGTAGTTATGGACGCGATCGGTTATATCGTTGAATAAAACAGCCTTTAAAAGAATTGAGTCTCACATCCACTTCTCCTTCTTCAAGCTGAAATTCGTTCAAAGTTAAAAACTTTTGCAAACGCTCCAATGTACAATTTCGTTTTAAATTACAGATCATCGGGGTTGATTTACCTGATCTGATTGATACAGATCCTTATAGCAGGAAGGTGATATACATTGCCTTATACATAATATTTTAGATATGCCTTTTTTACCTACGCAGCCACTTTCGCATGCGGCTTCAATTTCTCTATACATCACTTCCTACAAGATTAAATTTCGATAGATCTCGATCTATTAATATATTTTATTTATGTACATAGATACCTTCTTGTTGGTTTCTTTGTAAGGAAATTCCGAAAAGGAATAGATGACTTTCTCCACGCCCAAAGTACTCCTAAGCCAAACAACCAAAAGCGCAACAAATCCCCATAGATTCATCGTGGCCAAATCAATGGTCTTTCATATTTTTGAAAAATACAATATATTGCGCACGCAATTTATTTTTTTACCATCTTTTATCGTGGTAAGCTCCTTGTCAATGTTGCTCATATCCGCTTTTCCTCCCTCCTTTTTCTACAAACCTAGCCCAAATCAATCCGGTTATGCCTGCGCTCTGCCGCCAACCACTTGCTGATTCTAGCACTATGTGCCTCACTTGTTTCTAGTGTGATTTTCATTGTTTTTGTGCACATTTCCAAAAGAGACGAAAGAGAAGCTCGCGCCCCCATCGCAGAGGTGAGTTTTCCAGTGTAAGACGGCCAAAATCGGGCCAAATCAAAGCTGACCAGTGCGCTTCGTTCTTTTGTTTTCCCCATTGGCACGTTATCAGTTGGCACGTCGATATTAGACGATTGTTTAATTATTTCGGTTAATTAGTTTTGAAATAACGAGGAAAAGATGTCTACAGTCCTTCCCCAAGGTTGGAAAACCGGTCTCCTTTTGAATGTCCTCGTATTTGTTGTTTCTCTTGTTTAGGAAACCCTGGTACTACTACTACTACTACCTGTGGCGCATAAATAGATCCCAACATGTTGTCCAACAACAACTTTGAAAAGTCTTTTCTTGGTTAATTTTTAAATTCAATTGTTTCTTGGTTTTCATTGTTTCCTCCAATCAAAATCGTATTAGACGAATCTTAGTTGGCCGGGCGCTATTTGAGCGTTTGTTTTTTTAAAACAAAAGCTATCGAAATCAATTGTTTACGTTTTAGTATTGCATCGAAACGCTTGTTTTAAATAATTTTAATTAACAAATAAGATCAAATATGTATTGTCCTATGTGTGGCAGTTGTTTTAAAACTTTGAAAGAGGTCCTAAATGAAGAACTCAATAAAGAGTGGGCCCATTTAGATTCATGTATTTGGGTATGATTTACTTGAGTTTTTTTTCATATTGTATTATGTTCTATTGTAAAAAAAAACGATTTAATTGGAGGAAATAGTGATAATTGGAATATTTCAATGTATCTTAACCTAAAATTCGAAGCAAAATCGAGTTATTTCGCGTAAGGTATTTCGAGAATTGTTTTGTTGAATTTCGCGGCGAAATGGTGTACGGTTTTTCGGTTGATGTCGTCGAGTAGTGCGCGCGTCCCTGCGTTCATTGATCGGCCCCACCAGGGCCCCTCTACGACCGCAGACCAGGGTAGTTGAGCTTGCACCCCAGGCGGGCGTTGTTTCGAACACTTCGTGGGCCGGAAAGCTCGTTATATGCGTTTAAATTAATGTAAGCTCGTTACATATTTGCCTCGTGCAGTGTTTTTTTTATGCGAGAAGTCCACAACAGCCATCAAACTGTGGGGCGCCGGGGCTTTTTTTCTTCCTCCACAGGGAATGTACTACCCGGTAAGTGACAAAGCATCTTGCCTTCCATCGAGGCCCCAAAATATTCGCCGCTCTTTTTCCTCCGCATTTCGGCCCAGTTTTCTAGGGAAAACATGTATCGCTCATCTCTTTGACCTACAGTTATAACGTGTTGTGAGATTGCAACCTTAATTGTTAAATATCCGCTATTAAGATTCTGCCCGAACATCTGCCCATACAAATTGGTACAGTGGCGTGCCCAAGAACTCTAGGCTTACTAATCTAAATTTTGAGAAAATCGCGCTTCCTCTCTCAACGAAGAACTTTGTAAACAATTTCTGTTTATTTAAATTATCAGTGTAAGACCGGCTCTTAACATATACATTTTTGTTCACAACCCCCTCTGAGCTAAAAAAAAAACGTTCAAAAACCAAATCGGTGCCCAAAAAAACGACAGCTTCTCTGCAACATCTGGAACGCAAACGGAGTCTGGTTTTGTGTTGTGTTTTTATGGAGGGAAAACGTTTTTGAACGGACCAGCACGCAATTGGGGTGTGTATTTTCGAATTAAATAGGGGATAATAAGCGGAGAAGTAAAAAATGGTACGAGGCTCTCAGCGTTCAAAATCATTTTCCACCTTTTATTTCGTCTCTCTTGGCTTTCCTCCTGCGCCCCTTGGCAGGACGCCCACACAGGTTAGGGGTGTGTACACACCCTTCTGCAATCACTACTAGCCCCAGGACTGCATCTTTCTATGGATGCTGTATTAATTTTTGTTACGTGCAAGCTGAGAGGCGAAAGGTCGCAAACCTAATCTGTAATAGTATCCATTTTATCTTCTTTTCCCTCGAACTTTAACTTATTAATGCTGTCTTCGTTTTTTTTTTGTTATTGAAAATTGTTGAACCATTTGCTTGTAATTGTTTATTTTTTCTTCTATTTCTCGATAAGTTTTTTGTGTTCTTTAAGAAGCAAGTTTCATCAAATTGAGAACGATTAAAATATAAGTAGGTACAAATTGTAAATCTTTAGGCTTTAGTTGTAAGGTATTTTTTCGAAATTAATCTATTTTGTTGTTTTTTTTTGGCAAGGTAAGAATTTTAATTATAATGAAGTGGAATACATGCAAAGTTTGGTTAGTAAAAGAAGCGAATATTGGCCTTGTTAATGTTTTAATGATTACGTAGTTCTATTGCTTCTATTACTGTATTAATATACGCAGTTTTATTTTAGGATTTTTTTTTTATAAGGCTACAGTAGAAGCTCGCATAGTAGATCTCTCCTATCGGAGAATATTTTTGGAAATTCAATTTAAATTTATTGTTGGTTATATGAAATGGAGAAAACTCGGTAACTTTTAACAAGGAACAAAACTAGAATGGATTGAAGTACTGCTGGTTTAGCCTTTTAACAATTAAATATTTATTGCAACACATTTAATGCTTTCGAACAGTTTTTCAAAAAAATTAATAAATGCCATAACTTTCACCGAATATAAAATCAAAATTGAATCAAATTTTAATTGTTTGATTCATGTAAAAATCTAAAAAAAAACGAAGATGTGCGCATTCGAGCGAAAAGTGGCACATTTCCGAGCGAGGGAGGCAAATGAAGCGCGACGCGGAGCGGCGCGCTTCATTTTCCCGAGATCGGAATGTGCCACTTTGAGCTCGAATGTGCACACTCGATTTTAAGCACCATTCACAAAATTTAGGCTAATCAATTATTGAAAAAATTAAATAAATAATTTAATCGTTTTCTCTCACTTGCACCTACTAAATTCTCGTATCTTTTTGCTCACTTTCACTCATTACTATAGTAAAAACGTTTCTTGATCATAAAATTCATATTTACTTTTAATTTTTTGATTTGAAAGTGATAAGATTAATTAAGGTAAATCAATAAATACGAGGATGTGCACGTTCGAGCGAAAAGTGGCACATTTCCGAGCGAGGGAAGCAAATGAAGCGCGACGCGGGCGGCGCGCTTCTTTTTCCCCGAGATCGGAATGTGCCACTTTGAGCTCGAATGTGCACACTCGATTTTAAGCACCATTCACAAAATTTAGGCTAATCAATTATTCAAAAAATTAAATAAATAATTTAATCGTTTTCTCTCACTTGCACCTACTAAATTCTCGTATCTTTTTGCTCACTTTCACTCAACTCTATAGTAAAAACGCTTCTTGATCATAAAATTCATATTTACTTTTAATTTATTGATTTGAAAGTCAAGATTAATTAAGGTAAATCAATAAATACGAGGATGTGCACGTTCGAGCGAAAAGTGGCACATTTCCGAGCGAGGGAGGCAAATGAAGCGCGACGCGGAGCGGCGCGCTTTATTTTCCCGAGATCGGAATGTGCCACTTTGAGCTCGAACGTGCACACTCCACTTTAAGCACGATTCACAATAGTTAATTTATTTTCTAAAAAAATTTAATAATCCAAACAAATTTTATAAAAACGAAAGTAACTCTGTCTGTCTATCTGTCTGTCTGTTACCTTTTCACACCTAAACCACTGAACTAATTTTAATAAATTTTAATATAGAGATAGCTTGGACCTTGAGTTAAGGTAGTTCACTCGTAAATTCGTTTTTTTATGAAGTTAATGAAATTGAAATACGATATGGAGCTAAGTGTCATTTATTTCTGTATATAAACGTTTTTAATGTATCATGTACCGTATGTGACAAAAATAAAATATATAAACTTTTAGCTCCGATTGTAACGAATGGACTACCCCAAAGAAAATATTATTTAATTAATTGTTTGATTGAGGGTAGAATATATTATTAAATATGCTTGAAATTATATTTACACGAATTGTTATTAAATAATTCTAAAGAGAAAACGAAACAATAACACACATACCCATTAAAAAAAATTAATTTAATATAGTGGCGAATCATTCGAAGAGAAAAACCCATTATTTCTTCGTTCTGTTTTTTAAAACGAATTTTTGATTAAATTGAGGCACTTTAAAAAACAATTTTTTCATAATGTTCATCATTCAAGAGACCTAAACAAACATTATTTTTTAAATTAAATGAATAACGAGAACATTCAAACAGACAAAGCAAATAATTCGTTTTTTTTTCTTCAGATGGACCACCACTGAGTTCTTGAATATATGATACGCACCCAATTTTTTAATAACAATTTGGGTAAACATAGTTTACATTATCCCTTCAATTAATTGAACAAGAAACATAAAAGTTACCGGTTGTGTTCTCCTTCAGTAAAATGCAACGTGGCCAAGGCGTCACGTTATTCTTAACGTAAACATACTATACATCTGCCGCAGCGCAACTCCTAAGCCCTCAATTCAATTTCGTAAAAGTACAAGACCAGTTATAGGGGTAATTTGTGTAACTAATTCCTTAAGGATGCCCATGTCTTTGCGAGAGTATTTAAGTAGCGGAATATCGAAACAAAGTTTAACAATTACTTTTACAGGAAGTTTACCTAAGCTTCCTTTACAGCAGGCTAATTAACCGATCTATTTATTTACTTTTTGTTTTTGTTAAGGCTCAACGGAAGTTTCCTATTTATACAGTTGGTGTGTCGTAAACGTTGTATGTTTTCATAATTAAATCTTTACAAAAAAAAGATATGATATATATTATACACAATGGCTTCTTTATATTTAAATATAATCACGTCTTTAAAACGCTTTATCGTACCAACGTAAGCACTAGATAACCGTTACTATGGTATTGTGTTTCAGTAGCCATTTAAGGGTTGGTAGTTGATGACGTAAAGTTACAGTTATACGAAATGGGGCTGTACACAAAGTCTTTTTACGATAAATATAGAATGACGTGCTTTTCATCGCGTTCGAATGGGAAATTTTATCGTTTCCACTATGGCAGCACTTTGCGAAGTTGTACCGAATTGAAATCGCTAAAATCTATCGATATTTGACCGCTTGACGGCTCCGAGACACGAGAGCAGCCCTGCTCGATTTTTGCGCGTCAGAACCATTAAAAACGGAACTAATAAATTGACGAACAAATGGCAAAACGTTTGCTCGAGGAAAAATTTGCAATCTGTCAACGCTGTGCTATATCGCACTGTGACGTCATCCCAAATTTATCGTAAAAAGAGTATGTATGGGCGGCTCGGGGTTTCATAATGCGACGTGAACCCGAAGATTTTTAATTTGACATTCTGATAAGGGTTTTTTGCGATTAAAACATAGCACAGCGACGCGAAAACGCTGTTTACATACAAAAGTCTCTTAATGCCGGAGGACATTCATATTCAACAAGCATAACTCGCATGCCAAGACACAAACGCATCCACTAACACTTGCACATTTTAATTAAAATTTCTGTCTTTGATCATTCAATGACATGCAGCTGGTTAACAACTTTCTAGGTTCATATATGTGCGCTTTTTTCCTTATGTATTTTATTTGCGCGATTTGCATTGTGGCATTGAGGAAGAATCATCATGCCAAAAAAAGTATTCTCTTTGTTTTGAGACGCATTTGCGAAAAAAACGATGATGTAGTGGAAAAAGGAGTATCGGGCGATGTATTTTCGCGAAAAACCGCAAGAGGAAAATTGCGAAAGGAAATTGGAAAATAAAAAATGCAAAATTGAAGCACTAAAATACGCAATTTTAAATTCGAAATAAAATTGAAACAAAGGGGAGGCGATCGCAATTTATTTTAAAAAAAACTAATGGAAAAGTCGATTTAGAGAGGAAATCGGTAATATGAAAGGCAAAAAAGGGAAAAATTGTCGGCGACGAAATTGATATTAGAAATAAGCGATGGAGTTAGCTATTTTAACAATTATTTTCGTTTATACCTTTTTTGTTCGTCTATTTTGTTTTTTAATTTTTTTTAATTAAGCGATATGGTTTTAAAAACAATTTGATAAAATAGTTGGATGGATGTGTATGGGGGGCACAATTTAGACCGATTTTAGAAGAGAAAATCTAAAGTTGAGGATCGGTGTTGGTGATGGTAAAACCTGTTTTCGAAGGTGCTCGTTTTTAAGGCAAAGAATGTCCAATTTTTTTTTGGTGTAATTCAGACGATTAAAAACTAACGTGCCGCTTGTTTTAGTCGAGTAATTTCCAATCCTCGATCTTACAAATAGCGCTTTTAGTATAAAAGAATGTAAAATGAGATGCGTCTCATTTTAATTGAATAAATTGAGAACAACTTGGAAAAGTGAGTCGTTAAAGGCGACGGCGATCGGAAGTTATACTTCTTTCGGCGCGCTGAGAGTAAAATTTTAGCGAGGAAGGGAAGTTGCGCGCGCATATCTAACGAAAATTGGTTGGTTGAAGTTAGACGTCTAAGAAGTTAATTTAATTATTGTGAATTACGCTTAAAATCGAGTGTGCACATTCGAGCGAAAAGTGGCACATTCCTGATCTCGGGAAAATGAAGCGCGCCGCTCCGCGTCGCGCTTCATTTGCCCCCCGCTCGGAAATGTGCCACTTTTCGCTCGAATGCGCACATCTTCATTTATTCAATATTTCGAGAAAAATGAATCATATATGGCCATATATACTTTTTGAATGATTTCATGTATGGCTATATATAACTGTACATAACTATATATTGTTATATACGAAAATTCGTTGGTTGAAGTTAGCCGCCTAAGAAGGAAATTTAATTATTGTGAATCGTGCTTAAAATCGAGTGTGCACATTCGAGCTCAAAGTGGCACATTCCGATCTCGGGAAAATGAAGCGCGCCGCTCCGCGTCGCGCTTCATTTGCCTCCCTCGCTCGGAAATGTGCCACTTTTCGCTCGAATGCGCACATCTTCGTATTTATTCAATTTTTCCGAGAAAAATGAATCATATATGGCCATATATACTTTTTGAATGATTTCATGTATGGCTATATATAACTGTACATAACTATATATTGTTATATACGAAAATTCGTTGGTTGAAGTTAGCCGCCTAAGAAGGAAATTTAATTATTGTGAATCGTGCTTAAAATCGATGTGCACATTCGAGCTCAAAGTGGCACATTCCGATCTCGGAAAATGAAGCGCGCCCCCGCGTCGCGCTTCATTTGCCTCCCTCGCTCGGAAATGTGCCACTTTTCGCTCGAATGCGCACATCTTCGTATTTATTCAATTTTCCTGAGAAAATGAATCATATATGGCCATATATACTTTTGAATGATTTCATGTATGGCTATATATAACTGTACATAACTATATATTGTTATATACGAAAATTCGTTGGTTGAAGTTAGCCGCCTAAGAAGGAAATTTAATTATTGTGAATCGTGCTTAAAATCGAGTGTGCACATTCGAGCTCAAAGTGGCACATTCCGATCTCGGGAATGAAGCGCGCCGCTCCGCGTCGCGCTTCATTTGCCTCCCTCGCTCGGAAATGTGCCACTTTTCGCTCGAATGCGCACATCTTCGTATTTATTCAATTTTCCCGAGAAAAATGAATCATATATGGCCATATATACTTTTTGAATGATTTCATGTATGGCTATATATAACTGTACATAACTATATATTGTTATATACGAAAATTCGTTGGTTGAGTTAGCCGCCTAGAAGGAAATTTAATTATTGTGAATCGTGCTTAAATCGAGGTGACATTCGAGCTCAAAGTGGCACATTCCGATCTCGGGAATGAAGCGCGCCGCCCGCGTCGCGCTTCATTTGCCTCCTCGCTCGGAAATGTGCCACTTTTCGCTCGAATGCGCACATCTTCGTATTTATTCAATTTTCCCGAGAAAAATGAATCATAAATGGCCATATATACTTTTGAATGATTTCATGTATGGCTATATATAACTGTACATAACTATATATTGTTATATACGAAAATTCGTAAAAATCTTTGGATTCAGTGAATCAATTATTTTGAAAATTTATTATATTGTGCAGGAGATAGAAAGCTTTTACGGACACCATGGACTAATGTTTAGCTTAATAAATTGATGATCAAAAAAATTATTTTCTCGTTTTCAATTTTTATTATGATCCTTTTTGAGCAAAATTATGATTCTATCATTTTTACATTTATTAAAAGACCTATAATCACTCAGAATTTTTTAAAAATTTTCTTAATGGTACGCCATAGTTAAAAAAATAAAAACCATTTTTATTACTAAACAAATAGTATTTTTCAACAAATTCTACCTAAATAATTACAAATTATATCTACTATTATTATTACATAAATAATAAGCTGAAATAAATCTTTTACATTAAAAATTAAAAAAAAAATGTTCTTACAATGAAATATAACGCCTATTAAAATTTAATAAAAATATAATTTGAAATAATTTGTAACTCAACTTTATTAAAATTATATTTCAGCGTATTATTTATGTAATAATAATAATAGAATTTGTAGTTATTTAGGTAGAATTTGTTGAAAAATTCGATTTTTTGGTAATAAAAATAGTCTTTATTTTTTTTAACTATGGCGCACCATTAAAAGAATTTTGAAAAAATTCTAAAAATGATGAAATCATAATTTTGCTCTAAAAGTATCATAATAAAAATTGAAAAAGTAAGAGAAAATAATTTTTTTGATCATCAATTTATTAATCTAAAAATTAGTCCATGGGGTCCGTAAAAGCTTGCTTGCATAATATACTAAATTTTCAAAATAATTGATTCACTCAATCCAAAAAAAAATATATTTTCCAATTTTTACTTTTTTAGACTTTTTGAAGAGACCGATATAGATTAAGGCAGTGGTTTCCAACCTTTTTGTACCTGCGCCCCTCTTTAAAAAAAATAATTGTTGCAGCCCCCTTAATTTTTCTAACAATCTAATTTTATAAATACTCAACTGATATTATAATTTATTTAATGGGCTACAAAATAATATACAATATTATGTAAAAATATACATAAAAATTTTTTGATACCTATTCGACTTTTTTGGTTTGTATTCGACAATGATATTTTGGAAACAGCTGCATGCCCCCCTTGCAACAGTCTCGCGCCCTCCTAGGGGGGCGCGCCTGACAGGTTGGAGACCACTGGATTAAGGTCTAAAATTTTCAGGATCTTTATATTTCTATAGTGTTTACATATCCATAAAATATCATTAAAATATTTACAAAAGGCATTTTTACCATGCTTATCTTCCTATGGCCTTTAGTTTAGTAAATATCGATTTTATGTTCGAAAAACCTTTTTACCATAGCAACGAGTGGAAGGGAGCGAAAAGATACGACAATCTCGTCGATGCGAGCGAGAGGGAACGATCAAAATTAATTTAGTTGCACCAAAGAAGTATGACTTTTAACGCGGCGATTTTTTTTAGATTATTTTAATATTAATAATCGATCTTAAAAGAGAGCGATAACGTAGAAGAGTACGGCGTTTTTGTTTTAGTTGCCAAACTATTTTTTGTGTATATACAAAAATACTTTTTCGATGTTTCACGTTTCTGTGCAAGGTTATTTTAATTTTTCCCAAATTACACTGCCAGATTTAGTAAAAACAGCGTCCGACTGCCTTCATTGTTTGTAAGACCTATAATTATTTATTGCGTGATGTTACGTTGTGTACGCTAGTATTTTACAATTCCAAAAGTAAAATTAGTTTTGATGCAGTTTTAGTTGTTTTTATTTTAGTTGATGTTGAAGAGAAAAGTTATTCTGTCTGATGTAGGTGTGTTTGAGTGTGTGTGTGTGTGTATGTGTGTGGCTCGCTCAATGAGATTATGAAATTTAACAAAACCCACTGTTTTTTTTATTTAAAACAGTCATTAGGCCAGGATACGTACAATCACGATCAAAATAAATGTAGAGGACGAGTTGGTATTAAAAAAAATTGCTTTTGGTTTTGATTTAAAGAAAAAAGTAAGCCGCCTTAAACTTACGGATTGTTTATTGTAAGATGAAAGATTTAGAAAAATTATAAATTTCAATTTATAAAAATTCTAAATAAAATAATCGCAAGTAACGTAGTTTTCTTTTCAATTGATCTACGCTTTTGCAACGTTTTTTTTACCATGATTGTACGTACAGTACAGAGCATTAGTTTTGGTACAATTTTCTCTAAAATTAAATTTAAAAGGCATTTTGATGAGTTATTAAAAATTGTATGAACTATTTTATTTAAATAGAAAATCAAAATTTTATGAGCTCTGAAAAAGTTCAATTTTATGGTATTTTAGTGTTTTGAACCCCCAAATATTTTTAAAGTAAAAAAAGACCCATCGTCTGAGAGAAATTGAATAAATAGCTCTGCGAAATTTTGAATTTTTTGATAATCATTATTATTTCATTATTATTCATTATTATTTCAATTTTAACTATTAGAATTTCTGTTTTTTATTGGTAGTTTTTATTTTAATCTATTTTGTCATAGAAGGGTTGTATCAAATCTATAGTGTCTAACTGTGTATGCATTCCGGGAACTTTTAATAAACCGAACGATACCTAACAAAGGTGAGTGGAAAATACGGCATTTCCCATTCTCAAATTGGCCATAGATCCAAAGTAAAAATTCGCAATCCGTAATATTATTTTAACTCAAAAAAGTTACATTGGGTTGGCACGAAAGTAATTCCGGTTTTCGCAAATCGAAAGCCTTATAATGTTTTTCCAATGACTTTGATCAATGTTGTAAATCATAAAGTTGGCAAAAGGTCGCCGAGAAAAATGCTACATTTATAGTTCTTTGTATAAAAAAAATTTGGTGCGTGTTAGAAGTTATACTTCTTTGGCGTAACTTAATTAAATATAACCACGTGTTATGTTGTTTACTTTGTGTTTGTGTATAACTGGATTAGTGGTTTCCCTAAAAAAAATCAAAAAATAATGTAAACACGAAGATGTGCGCATTCGAGCGAAAAGTGGCACATTTCCGAGCGAGGGAGGCAAATGAAGCGCGACGCGGAGCGGCGCGCTTCATTTTCCCGAGATCGGAATGTGCCACTTTGAGCTCGAATGCGCACACTCGATTTTAAGCGTAATTCACAATAATAAAATGGCTTTCTGTGGCGGCTAACTTCAACCAACGAATTTTCGTATATAACTATATAACAATATATATTTATATACAGTCGATCCTCTATAAGTCGAAGTTGAAGAGAAACTAAAAATAATTCGAGTTATCAAAAATTCGAGTTATCGATATAAAAATATTAACGTTGAAATAGGCAAGTTCTAGTGAAACATGTTCGAGTTAGGAAATATTCGACTTATCGAGGTTCGACTGTATAGCCATACATGAAGTCATTCAAAAAGGTATATATAGTCATATATGATTCATTTTTCTCGGGCAAATTGAATAAATACGAAGATGTGCGCATTCGAGCGAAAAGTGGCACATTTCCGAG
Source organism: Sinopyrophorus schimmeli (assembly GCA_036325965.1). Classification (NCBI taxonomy): domain Eukaryota; kingdom Metazoa; phylum Arthropoda; class Insecta; order Coleoptera; family Elateridae; genus Sinopyrophorus; species Sinopyrophorus schimmeli. The sequence continues at coordinate 186,737 of JARFIZ010000014.1, read as the reverse complement.
CGAGGGAGGCAAATGAAGCGCGACGCGGAGCGGCGCGCTTCATTTTCCCGAGATCGGAATGTGCCACTTTGAGCTCGAATGTGCGCACTCGGTTTTAAGTACGATTCACAATATTTAATTTCCTTTTTAAACAATTTCAATTAAAAATTACAATACCATATACCAGAAAAAAAAACAAATTTCCAATTTAATGCTTTTAAACAGTTATTTGAAAAAAATTGGCCACTTTGGGCCCTAATGCGCTCACGCGGTTTTAAGCACGATTCACAATAATCGATTTCCTTTGCTTTTCGCGCATCTTTCGTTGCCTGTTCACCTTTTCACTCTCAACGCGCAAAAAGAAGTATAACCTCAAAAAATTGTATTTTATTTCAAACTAAAGGACACAATTGGTTTCTCCCAAACGGGATATTTTGTCACAAAAGAAGAGATGTACCAAATCTATAGGTCCTAACTGTATATGCATTTCGATAACTTGCAATAATCAGAACGTGTGCGGAAAATAGGTCATTTCCAATCATCAAAGACGTTTCATAACAACTCTTTAGCAATTCCAAATTTTTTTAACTCAAAAATTATACAAAGGCTCTCGAAGTTCTCCCAAGTCAAAAATATTTCGTTACCAATGCAACATTAGCATATTAATAGCGCATCTAAAAAAACTTCTCACAATGGGAATGTTACTTGGATCTGCATAGCTCTTCCCATATCAGATAAACTTCTGTCGAGATTGCACCTTTTATAAATAGTCGCCACTAAAAAGTAATTCAGCGTGCGAAAAAGTTTCGTCGGGCGAAAGAAAATTGAATGGATAAATGTCAGCGATGCAAGTGTAGCGCGGAGCCCTAGCGCGAGATTTATTTCCAAGACGAAATGGTCTTATGTCGCTCGAACAGTTATTTTTGGCCCGATTCCAACTCGAGGAAAAAAAGCGCACAATTTCGTTTATTCGTAGCGCGCGCCCAAGCAACATGGCCACTTTCGTTTCGTTACAACGGGGCCCATTGTTGTTAAAAGCGCGGTTATTTTTACTGTGAAAGGGCCGCAACGAGACGCCGAAGCGGACGACGAGACAAAGAGACGGGAAGCGATTTTCAGGGACGGCTTCCTCGATCAATTCATTATTAGTTCGCCATTAATTTTAACAGCTCCCGAGAAATCAATCGATGCTTTGTCCTCCCCGTTTCGAAAAAAAACGTTTTTAAGGACCTTAGCCCGATGCGTCAGCGCGCCGGATCGAGGTCGCTCTTCACATTTCAAATTACGTCGCATTAATTAAGCAAATTACGTTTAAAGTTTGATAATTTAAACGAGCCAACTCTCGCGCGTAACTCATCCGTATGCGAGAATCGACAATGGAAAAGATTTTTCGATGATATTGATGAAAATATACAGGATGTTGTTCGTTACGCCATGAATAATAAATTTTGGGCGGTGACTAACAGAAAAAACGCAACCGACGGCCGCATATCTGCCTATAACAGTGTACAGTCAGCCTAAGAAGTAATCAACACCCTAGAGCAGCACCTACTGTGATCCTGCTATTTTCCAAACAATTAATAAACACTATTTTTAACTAAAACCTGTCTCTTGGAATAGCTCGATTACGGTAGGTACTGTATTTAGGGTGTGGATTACTTCTTAGGCTGACTGTACACACTTTTTTTTGTAACAGACACTATTTTAGTAAGGTGTAAAAACCTATCTATTTTAAACCGAGAATTTGTGACGTATCTTAATTGATATTTTTAAATACAGGTGTACATAAACAATGTACAGGGTGTTCCAAAAACGACGGACGCGTTTCAAATACGGTTACGAATAATTTTCAAAAGAATTGTGGATGCTTGATTGTTATTCATCCACAATTTATTAAAATAAGTCTTTTTTTTTTTAATTTAAATATTTAACACAATTTATAAAATATTACAAGAGCAAAGAAAATTACGTGTCTTTATGAGAAACGCAATTTATTTACTATTTATCATAGATAAATGAAGTTAAGATGTTCCAATTGGATAGGGAAACCTGGAAACAGCAAACGACGCGACGCGACCGGCAGTGCAGCTGAATTACTCAGTAAAGTTCAACACCAAACGAACAAAATCTTTATTTATGTAGCTCTTTGCACTGCCAAGGGCGTGCAAATTTAAAATCTGTGTTTATTATTGTTTGAGGTTAACAGTAATAACGGTGGTGTTTAAGTGTTAAGTGATTTATTAGGATTCGTGGGTGAATTTTGGTGGACTGGACCCTTAATATAAAGGCACATAATACGTACAAGCAACCATTAAAATACGAAAATGAATTTTATAGGAGAAATTAGAGTTAGTTTTAAATGTTTAGATCGAGGAAACTTTTGCTAGTTTGCCAGAAAGAGGATGATTTTTAGTATATTCATATTGTATATACATTTCTTATTATTTAGTTATTTTATTTAGAATGTTCTTAATTATTTAAGTATTTATTTTATCATTTAATTTAGGGAAATAATTTTTAATGATTCACAAAGTTGAATTTTTTTTCTTATATTTACTCATTGTTATAATTTAATTTATTTTTTGTCTAAAAAATTCATAATTTTTAATCTTTAGCCTATTTGTTTGATTGTTGTGAATTAAATTGTAAGTTCTAGTTGTAATACATATTAAATTTTTCTAATAATATAGAATTAATAGGGCTCTTTTGTAAGCCATTTTTATGTATATTGTTATTATTACCATAAGGTTAGTTTTATTTCAAAATCTTGGTAAATTCTTGTAACACAATTGTTTACATTTCGATTTTGAATTCAAACTTTTCTTTTAGGCTTAATAATGATAAAAAACCATAACAAATGGTTTATAAAATATCCTTGTATGTTAAAAATAATAAGTTTGTTTTACTTACATTTTTTATGTATGTTTTGCAATGAAAATATCAAATAATAAATTTGAATCTGCCGCTGATTATATGTAGTTCTCTTGCACTGCCAATTGCGGCGTGGTAGTCGAATTTTGTTTCCCTTTTTTTAACGTTGATCGGAACATCTTACTCTGTTTAATCTATGCTATTTATTACCGTTGTTCTTTTTTTCCCCGGTAAAAATCGCCTACTTTTTTATGGTCGCAGAAGAGAAAATTTTAGATTGTAAATCGCTACAGAATCTTTGAAGGTAGCGCCACCTGCAACCGGGGGTGCGCACTGCTGCCTCCCGCAACGACCAATCATGTCCAAGTCTATTTCACCGACGACTCGACGAAATTAATTTCGCCCAAATTGATCGCGTTACTTAGGAGACGATAAAATTTCTATTAAATATTATAATGAACAGATTCCTAACTTTGGGGTTTTTAAAATGGCCGTCTTTTTATAGTTGAAGTCTTCAATTGACAGAGTGCTCTGCTATTTTCCGCTGCCTTATTATTAATTTAGATTATGTACGAATTTTTACGCACAATTTCATGACTCGAATCCCGTTTTAGCACAAAAATATATTCTTTTTGACATTTTAGTATTTTGACCGCGATTCTGACCGATATAAATAAAACATCTAGTGGTCTTTTACGTATTACCAAAATATTTGCCATGTTCCGTAAAAAATTGCACTTGAAATGTGTCCGTCGGTTTTCGAACACCCTGTATATCTACTTCTCCCATATCATTGCCTAGTTTTGTTGTTATTACTTGTCTTGTTTTCTTTTTCGTTCGATTGCGTTTATTTCGTAGCCGTTTGCATAACATTACAAAGGAAACGGCAACGAAGAGGACCGAATCGCGTTTTTTCAAAGTTGTTCGAAATTTTTAACAAGTTAAACGAGGTTAAACGATAAGTAATTGACCAAAAATTAGCCTTATTGTCGTTGGCTTTGTATTAAGTGCGTCGCAAATTGCTACTTAATAAATACATTAGTTTTAATAGAAACTAATTGAAGTTCATGAATATCTCGAAAATGGGAACCAGACGACCGTGTTGTGTGTGTGTGCGTTTTTTTAATGACGCACATTTTTTTGGTCGTAAACGTTTTTTGAGTGGAATTCGAAATTAAGAAATTACATATTCAAAATGCGAGGTAATCATTTAATTATTCGTTGGAGCTATTCAATGGAAAAAGTCATGGAAGAGCGATTTTTATGAAAATAAGCTTTTTGAAGTTCAACTCGATGTGTTCTAAGAAGGGAAAAACAAATTGAGCGTTATGGGAGTTCATATGTATTTTTTTCCCTTCGCTTTTTAATAATTTATACATCGAAAAATATTAGTACTAATTTTGTAATTTGTAAACTTGTTGATTTTTGCTAATTGTGGGAAATAGTCGAGAATGCATTTCAAGCGAAAAATGGTACTTTTTTTTATTTTGGAAGATACGACTTTAAAACTAAGAAGGCTAGTTCCCAAAAACTTTAAATAAATTTAAAAAAAGAACCTTAATTATTTTATTAGGAGTGTGATTATATTTTTTTTAATAGTCTATTTTGTATTTTTTTTTAATCAAACTTTCAATATTTAGTTACAGGCAGTTCTATTCAAAAAGGTACAAATAATGGTCAACACAAAACTAATTTTGAAATCATTTAGAATTGGCAAAGGTGTATTTTATTCAATATATTTAACAAGGGCACTTGTTTTTTGAATTTGGGAATGATTTGTATAAAAATTTTATCAAAATTTGGACGAACGTTTTTCTATCTTGTGTTTTAAGTTCATTACTTCATTTCTAAATAATACAAAACAAATATTTCCAAAGATTCACTTAACTCATACTCAGAAATTAAAATTAAACTCATTTTAAAGGAAAATAATCAAAAACGTACTAAACTACAAAATTTAGAAGCAGAATTGCTTACATTTTTAAAATAATTTCGCCAGCGTTTTTTTTTCTTCTGTTTGTACGTTCGATAAACGAATCAATGTTTTCAGCATTACTTAAGCGCAAGTCTTTCGTCCAAACCGAATTTTATTTTGAAAATATAAATGGCACAGCACAAAGTTATCGAACGACCGATTTACGATCACACAAAATCAATTAAATTGCCTTTTAAAGACTTTATTGTACCTTTTCGAACGCAACTGACTGTATCTGTTTTTATTCGCTCCATCTTCGCCATGTGAACGATTCTATTTGCGCGAAGTATGTTTTCTTTTTTATTTCAAATTAACATGTAACAAATGTTTCTTTTTTACTTGTGCAACGGACCAAAGAAAATTGTGCAAAATTAGTCGTTGCAGCTGTATCGGTCATTAAAAAGCAAGCAGATGTTATTCAAATAAGCATTAATGGCGTGACATATTAATACGTAAAAAATTAGTTTTTGTTTTCGGTTGAAATTAGCAATGTGGACTAATTCGAAAAATCTATTGGAATTGAATTTTATTGAATGATGAAGGCATTAAATTTGTATATAGTGAAACAACTATCTATTTCGTTATAGATTATTGAAGTTATACTTCTTTTGGTGACGTAATATTTTAGCAGACAACGAAAGTTGGGCGCGTATTAAATTAATTATTGTGAATCGCGCTTAAAACCGAGTGTGCGCATTCGAGCTCAAAGTGGCACATTCCGATCTCGGGAAAATGAAGCGCGCCGCTCCGCGTCGCGCTTCATTTGCCTCCCTCGCTCGGAAATGTGCCACTTTTCGCTCGAACGCGCACATCCTCGTATTTATTGGATTTGTCTATTTTATTCTTCGCGTTTTCAAATCTTAGTATAGCAAAATATTGATTTTAAGTTCGAAAAACTTATTTACCATAGCAATGAGTGGAAGGGAGCGAAAAGATACGACAATCTCGTCAATGCGAGCGAGAGGGAACGATTAAAATTATTCAACTGGTCTAAATTGTTGTGAATCGTGCTTAAAACCGAGTGCGCACATTCGAGCTCAAAGTGGCACATTCCGATCTCGGGAAAATGAAGCGCGCCGCTCCGCGTCGCGCTTCATTTGCCTCCCTCGCTCGGAAATGTGCCATTTTTCGCTCGAATGCGCACATCGTCGCATTCGTCGGATCTGTCTCTATATTAATCGTCTCTCTTTCAAATCAAAATTCGAATTTTCCATTCGGAAACGGTTGTGACACATATTTCTCTAAAACAACTGTTTAAAAAGCACTAAACCACAGATTTTTTTCTTAACATTTGCTACGAACGATGTGTATTTAACACTAAACCTACCACGACGGGTCAAATGACCCATTTCAAACGTTTTGTCCGAATTTCTTGCAAATAACTATACTTTTCTTAAAAAATACATCAAATGTATTTTTCAATATTTATATCTCTCTTGTTAATTCTTTTACCAAGAAATATATTTAATCTGCTCTAACTAGCGCAACGGGTCATTTGACCCGTGCAAAGATTCATGTGATATAAAGATTTGTTTGTGTGTGAAAAATGTGCCTTGGGGAACCCAATAATTTTCAAAATATGCGTTGAATAAAGTTAGCATATTACTTATTTATTTTCTAAATTTAAGATTCAATTGAAGAATATTTAATTTTTTTCTTGTATTATTTTTATGTTTTTTAAATTAAAAAAAAACAATTTGGAATTGTTATTTCAAAAAATTTGTTTTATTCATGTAGTAAATTGTGCTAATTAATATATTTTTTTGCTATACATAGTAATATATATACAGTAGTCGCCGCATAAGTGGTTCACTGCTTAAATGAGTCAAATTTTGTGGAACCAAATCAAACAATATAAACACATTTAAAAACCGCCGCATATAAATGAATCAAGTTTTCGGATAAGTGATTCACAAAATCGGTCATTTTTACCTGTATAATAGAATAGAAATATAATAATCCTCTCCGGCCAATGAACAAAAGTTAAAACTATAATGTGGATGTTAATCTGCCTATTGTATTTGTTCTTTTCTTTACCTACATATTATTATGTGTCAGGTAGAATTTTAAATATATCCTCAATTTATTTATGAAGTTCCCCCGCTTTTTACAAAGTGGTAAAAATGTTAAAGAAAGTTTTTGAAAGAAAATGGAGAACAAAGTGAATTACAAACCTATTATAAAATTGAAAATATTGTATATAATAAAAGTTGTAACATGCAACAAATGAAGTTCACAGATTATTTCAAATGTATATAATTATTGTATAGGTATATAAATAGATTCTTTTAAACTTGAAAATTATTATTTTTTAATTATATATAGGTATATACTTATATACCTATATATAATTTACATAAAATGTACGTATTCGAAATTAATATCTATTAAATAACAGTTTTTCCGTATAAGTGGGTCGCCGCTTATACGAGTCAAAATCGAAGGGACCGACACGAACCACTTAAGCGGCGACTACTGTATATAACATTTTCAAGATGCGTCACTTGACCCGCTGTGGTACTAATAAGTATAAATGAAGTATCGGTAGGTTTAGTGTTAAATAACTGAAAAGTTTCAATGGTAAAAAACAGCAAGTCATCCTCTATGAAAATATAATCAACCCTTTCACAATATGGCGCAAAAAATCATAATAAATAATAGCACCAAAGTTTTTGAGCATTTTTTTTACAAGTCGAAAACAGAAAACTTATTTGTTACTTCTTTTAATACAACAATCGAATTAATCTTCTCATGAAAGGTTTGAGGATAATAGCAAATTATTGGTCAACATAGATTAGCGATTCAAAAGCCAGCATTCGGAGTTATGACTTATCGTAAAGTGTTTAAAAGATATGACTGAAGTGTGTTATCGTTGTGGTATAAATTGTTGTTACCGCTTCCGTATCGGTGTGCAAGCATTCAATACATTTCTGCAATTTTCTAAAGCCTGTCGGTTAATTCCGCCTCAATTAAAATCGACTTTTATTGCTTTAACGCTTCTAAGCGCTTGTTGCTTTCGTATTGTTTTTTTTTGTGCTACAAGAAAATTCGAATCGTTTAATTTTACAAGAAACAATTAAATTCTAATTGCTTGTCGGTTGGAAATTGACATTAGAAAGTGATTGTGTGTGTGTGTATGTTGAAGTTTGAAAATTGATTGATGTAAGGTGCGTAATTTATTTTTTTACAACAAAAAAGATAGTAAAGCTATAAATTAATTTCTGATTTACGAAGAGTTTGGCTTATAAATGGATTTTCGATGTTTTTATATGATTTCCCCAGCCAATTTTAAGTTTTGTGTTGGGCTACAGTGATCTCATAAAGTATTGGTACACTCCCATGACAATAGGCGATTTTTCAAAAACGGTAAGGACCAAGCTAGAAGATTGAATTTTTTATTACATAGCACCTAAAACAATTATATATACAGGAGTGAACACACAAAGTCGATCTATAAGTTTATTTTTTAAAAATAAGGAACAATTAACTCCCGTAAAGTATTTGTACGAAATTAGTATTAAATCAACTAGGAAAAAATTATTCAGATTGGTTATACATTGAAAAATTAATAGAATTAATGATTACAATTGATAACAACGAGTATTCTACAATATATCAAAAATTAATATTTGAATACAATAATATTTTATGTAAGATCTTCGAAGGGACTTAATTTTTCGTTATTTTTAAATAATAGACTTATAGATCAACCTTTTGTTTCAACACAATTATTTTAGCCACTAAATACTAATTTTATAATAAAGTTTAATGCTTTGTCTCCACCATTTTTGAAAAATCACCCATTTCCATGGGGTACGAATACTTTCTGGGGTTACTGTATATTACTGAGAAAGTGAAATTAAAAAATCCAGCAAAAGGGGATTTTGAATTTAGATTTATGTAATTATTTTGTGCGGTCTTTATTGTTTCGTCGAGTATAAACAAGTTGGATGATTACATGTCACATGGAAAATGTCATCTTATGATTAGGACGAAGCGAACCGAAAAGTTAATTGTGATTTAAATAATGGTCTATATCCTTTGCGAACGGAAATATCTATAATTCGATGGGTACACACGTTTTATTGACATTTATAAATACTACCTAGCATTTACACGATTTGTAAACTTTGGAATTTAACTAATCAAATACCTATTATTTTCTTTACGACTATCAGTTCGTAATAATTCCTTTATCGATTTCTCTCTATCAAAATATTAAATGCTTAAAAAAAAGAAAGAAAATGGTAAATGTATTTTTCTCTCGAAATGCATTCTTGGCCTTTTTCCAGGATTTACGGTAATCATCACTATTGCACAAAATTGTTGATATATCGTGGTCAAGTTAATGAAGCCAAAAATTCGTCGTAACTTCTTACTTTTCAGGAACAGAATCGAATTTTTGATAAAAAGTTTAAATTGTTGCAAACACAAAACGTCACGATTGCGATATAACGATTTTTTTAATCCTAAAGTTAAAATTTTTGAACGCAATTATATATCTTTTTTATTAGAATAATTAGTTCTTGTTAAATTCTAATAATCTAAAACGGTTTTGTTTTCGTCCAAACAATGGAAGCAACCCCCCCCCCCCCCCCCCACCCACCGCCGAAATAATATTTTTCGTTTTATTTGTATGTTAAAGGGTTAATATATTCAATGACCGGAGTATTTTATTTTTTGTCAGAGACTACGCTTCGATACAAAAAAACGTTTATACAGGGTGTCCCGTTGATGATAGCTTAACGAGTAAAACTTAAATCTGCATGAAAAATGACGAAGAAAATTCAATCACGACGTCCCTCTATTTTTTTTTTTATTTGGAAAATTAGGATTTTGTCGCAAAACACAATTTAAATAAAAAAAACACTATATCGATCGCGATGAAATTTTATATTTAAAAAAAAATTTAATTATTTCTGTTCTGAAAAAGTAAGAAATAAAAATTGATCGAACTAAGAAAAATATCAAATGCGTTCAAATGTTCAACTTCTATAGTTTCAATCTATGGGCTTTTTATACACTCAATTTTTTCTATGGTTTTCAAAAATCAACACCACACATTGGTCCAGAATATATTTGAATTTAATAAATAAAAAAGAAATCTACTGTTAAGGGTATGGGGCTTTTGGTACTGTCACCTATCTTTGCAAAAGTAACCCAATAGGTATGGGGATTTAATGGAATGATTTTTTAAGCTTTGTGTACACGAAGTAGCTTATTTATTTTAACGGAATTGTTTAAAAAATTAATAATTCATACGTAAGTTTATAAATTCTAATCTAAACTTCTATTTTTAGTTCTTTTATATTTCAATTAATAAATTTATACAATCGAGTAACCTTTTATTTGGGTCATTTGATCAAATAATTTTTTTCGTTCATATTGATTGGCATCATAGTTGACTGTGAGGACACTTTCCACAGCTGCCCCCCGCTCATTAAATTTCTGTATTATTCAGGTCCTTAATTGTAAGGCGGGCGTGCAATGTTTCCCATCTCGAAATAAAATCGTTTCTGCCGATATTTATTGCCCGATTCGGATCTAACGCGGTTTCGACGTTAAAATAGCTAACCCAATTGCATTTTTGATGGACTTGTGAAATGCCGATGAAGATGTCGAAAATTTAGAGCGATGCACACACACACACACATACAAGACGAGGTTTCCGTCGCCAAGACTCTAGGAATTAAATTCTTGGCGAGTGCATCATATTTTTAGCGCAGGGTAAATTTAGATATATTCGAATTACAGTAGAAACTCGGTTATCGGACCAATTATTGTTACAACTCATTCGGATAATCGAAAATTCGGTTAATTGAATGTATAGAAAAAAACGAATTTTAGCTATATATAATGTGACGATACTTCCTGTTTTGAATGGGACTGTTTTGTTTTCAGATCAGTTGTCCCGTTGTCCCCAAGCAATCATTCGGGACGCCAAAATGTCACGTTTTCAAAAAATTGTCAATTACGATACCGAATATTAAGAAATCCTAATAAAAATTTCATTCTTGCCTTCTCATTTAAATATAAATTAATATCATTGCAATTTCTTAATGAAAAAAGTAAAATATTATGAAAAATAAGCGAAGCCCAAAGGAAACATTTTGAGAGGGCAACTACAGTTTTAGAATTACTTGAATTTTTTTAAAGTAAATTGATAATTGGTAATGGTGGCGAAAAGCGGAGTGTGCACATTCGAGCGAAAAGTGGCACATTTCCGCGCACGAGAAGCAAATGAAGCGCCCCGCTTCGCGTCGCGCTTCATTTGCCTCCCTCGCTCGGAAATGTGCCACTTTTCGCTCGAATGTGCACATCTTCGTATTTATTGAATTATTGTATACTAAACCTTCCTTCAAATCAAAAAATTTAATAAAATATCGATTATATGTTCGAAAAACGAATTTTTACCATAGCAATGAGTGGAAGCGAGCGAAAAGATACGACAATCTCATAGGTACAAGCGAGATGGAACGATTAAAGTTATTTGACTTCTTTTTCGTCAAAGTTATTGGCCTAAATTATTGTCAATCGTGCTTAAAATCGAGTGTGCACATTCGAGCTCAAAGTGGCACATTCCGATCTCGGGAAAATGAAGCGCGCCGCTTCGCGTCGCGCTTCATTTGCTTCCCTTGCTCGGAAATGTGCCACTTTTCGCTCGAATGCGCACATCTTTGTATTTATTGAATTATTGTATACCAAACCTTCCTTCAAATCAAAAAATTTAATAAAATATCGATTATATGTTCGAAAACAAATTTTTTACCATAGCAATGAGTGGAAGCGAGCGAAAGATACGACAATCTCATAGGTACAAGCGAGATGGAACGATTAAAGTTATTTAACTTCTTTTCGTCAAAGTTATTGGCCTAAATTATTGTCAATCTTGCTTAAAACCGAGTGTGACATTCGAGTCAGTGGCACATTCCGATCTCGGAATGAAGCGCGCCGCCCGCGTCGCGCTTCATTTGCTTCCCTTGCTCGGAAATGTGCCACTTTTCGCTTGAATGCGCACATCTTCGTGTTAATTGGATTCGACTATATTAATAACAAATCCTTCAAATTCCGATTTTCTATTCGAAAAAAGTTTTAGCTTGAAAGTGCGCATACTCCTTAAGAATTGAATTTGCCTATCTTATTCTTAAATTAATTAAATCAAACTGAACTATGTGTACCACTTCTAGCTTTTCTTTTGACTTAAATTTACGGTAGGGTATTTTTACCAAAAACCACATTTCTAATTTAGTCCTGCCCCAAATGTAGCATCATATATCGTAAAACACGGCCAGGCAACACGAATAATAAAAATCGGTCCGAATCAATCGTTAGTATTTTTTGAAATATTACACTTAGCTATGTAAAATCAAATTTATTTTCTTTATTCATTCAAGCTTCGATGATTTTAAATATTTGAATGACGTATCATGGACCAAATATTTTTTATTTTGATTTTCTTACATACGTGGTCGGCGGTTATTAAAGCCTACTAAATTTAACCATAGGCCTTATTATACTCCTACTTTTTCTATCAAAGTTTAATTGTGTTCTAATGCATTTTACATTACTTTTAAGGTCTTACGGATATAAATATGTAAAGAAACATGTTGTACCTTGACTCTTTTTTTATTTGTAATTGTTTTCAAAATGTATATGTAACAATTTGGTAATAAAATAATTTGCACCGTGTTGGGGCACTAATAAGGTGCACTTCATAAAAAAATTTAAAAGCATTAGCAACTGCTTATACACATTGCTTTAAGATTTAAAAATTCGTGGAACTATGGCTTAGGTATAACAGGGATGATGTACCTAGGACCCGTCTCATGAAAAGTACATATTTATTATGTATTTTTAGATTATACGAACTATTAATGTTCTTCTTTGATATAACACTAAAATTGATTCAAAAATTAACAAAACATTTTTCGTATACTGAAATTTAACTATTCAAAACTTAAAAAAATTTTAACTTTTGATTTGACTTGCTAGGCATATTATCTGAAGCAAAATAAAATAAAATAAAGAAGAATACATAACAAATATATTCCTACATTTTTATTTATTACACGTTGATCCTAGAGTCAAGAAAAAACTGATCGACAATGACCGAGGTACATCACACCGGCCCTTGATGTTTAATCATCACAAGAACAAAATTAAAGATTATGTTGTGTTAAAATCAGACTACTACTATGCAAACGTTAATAAATAATCTTCCTGCTTACGATAAGTCATTATTAGGTAATAAAAATTATGTCAGTGGATTATACTAATGACTTTGAGTGCGCTAATGACTGTTAGGAGAGGCAATTAGTAATTTTTTAAAAAAAAATTATTCCAATTGCTGTATTCATGTATTTATTAAACTTAGTTATCAAATATATTATGTCCAGTTGGATTACTTAAATTTTTTAAAGCTGTAGGCCTTATTACCCTTTAGTAGTATAATAAGGCCTACTGGCAAGATTTTTAAAAATGTTAATTTTTGGTTTTGTTTATGGTGAAAGTTGCCATTTTCCTTTACATTTTATAGTAACTGAATCTTACAAATGATTACTATTAAAACCTGTTGATTAAATTTGATGTTTTATATTTAATTTCCAATTTCTCTTAGCTAGGCCTTATTACCCGCAGTTACCTTAGTTGATTTTTAGTGGCCCACTTCAGAAAATTTGACTTATATACAATTTTAATTAATCAAAAATGCGAATTAGTATACATTCCAAAGTACACCTGAAAATATTTTTATCAAGTTGGCTATTAATTAGGCGTGCGGAAGAGCACCATGATAACTTATCAAAAAGAATAGAATTTCTAACCTTTTTCAAATAAAAAATAGATCTAAATTATTCGACTTTTGATTGAAGAATAAAATAATCATATAGGCAAACCCAATAAATACGAGGATGTGCGCATTCGAGCGAAAAGTGGCACATTTCCGAGCGAGGGAGGCAAATGGAGCGCGACGCGGAGCGGCGCGCTTCATTTTCTCGAGATCGGAATGTGCCACTTTGAGCTCGAATGTGCACACTCGGTTTTACGCGCGATTCACAAAAATTTAGGCCAATAGATTAGAGAAAAAATCAGTTAAATAATTTTAACCGTTCCCTCTCACTCGCATTAACGAGATTGTCGTATCTTTTCGCTCCCTTCCACTTATTGCTATGGTGAAAACGGTTTTTGAACATAAAATCGATATTTTGCTAAACTAAATTTAAATTTGTGGTTTGAAAAAGCGAAGGATAAAATAGATAAATTCAATAAACACGAGGATGTGCGCATTCGAGCTCAAAGTGGCACATTTCCGAGTGAGGGAGGCAAATGAAGCGCGACGCGGAGCGGCGCGCTTCATTTTCCCGAGATCGGAATGTGCCACTTTGAGTTCGAATGTGCACACTCGGTTTTAAGCGCGATTCCCAATAATTTAGGCCAATAGATTAGAGGAAAAAATGAGTTAAATAATTTTAATCGTTTCCTCTCACCCACATTCACGAAATTCTTGTATCTTTTCGCTCCCTTCCACTCATTGCTATGGTGAAAACGGTTTTTGAACATAAAATCGATATTTTGCTAAACTAAATTTAAATTTGTGGTTTGAAAAAGCGAAGGATAAAATAGATAAATTCAATAAACACGAGGATGTGCGCATTCGAGCGAAAAGTGGCACATTTCCGAGCGAGGGCGGCAAATGAAGCGCGACGCGGAGCGGCGCGCTTCATTTTCCCGAGATCGGAATGTGCCACTTTGAGCTCGAATGCGCACACTCGGTTTTAAGCACGATTACAAAGCGTCCCGTTTTAACAGGAAAATCTTGGTCAAAATGTTAGGTATATGTTCACAAAAAACCCAACAAATATTAATCACTAAATGAAACAGTCGTACATTATGTTCAAAATCAACAAAGCAAAAAAACACTGTTTTTAGTGCGAAATACAAAACAAAATATTTAGTAAGAAATACCGAGGTTGACAATCCGGATAATCGCGAATCCGTATAACTGAGGTTTTACTGTACATCTAATTTATCACAAAGAACGCTCGGCAGAAGAGTAATACCCCGCCCGTATCCGCCGGAAGTGCCCATCTAGAGCCATCATTCTATGTACACCAACAAATTTAATGATATTAATGGTCCTAGACGAGAACACAATAAAATATTCTATGACATCATCTCGACTGCTGCTCCTATTAATCCCGTCATTCCCACATCTATTTGTTGCTGGGAAGTTGGTACGGTTAATTGCCGAGCAAAAAGAGAACTAGACACTTCGAGGAATTAATTAGGAAAAAAAAAAGGGAGTTGCGACCTTTGCTCAATTATTTTTCTCGTTCTATAAGTATCGAGATTATCGTTGGGGTCTACGTTATTATTATCATCGTCATTAGTTCTTCTATAATTGGAGTGCTTTTTTGTGGCGAACGTCAACGCACTTTGACGGATGCCCCCCAAAGAAATGGCTTTCCGTTTTTGAAAAGGAAAGCTCCGCGATGGAATAACAAACGCACCGTTATCGATTTGAAATGCAATGGGTTTTTTAATTTTTTTCCCCCTAGCTCGATTTGTGGGGCGTGAGAGACGTGTTCGGTATAATTTGCATTATTAAAAAGTGATTTTGAAATAGTTACAAGTACTTTAACTGTTTATGGCTTTTGATCAATTGAAAATATTTACTGATTTAGTTTTGTCGAAATGATCGAATTCAATTGAGGTTCCAAATCAACTGCAGGGGACAATTCGTTAATAAAAAAATGGATGTAGATATTTGGCAACGTATACAATATAATCAGTGCCCCCCAAAATTAGTTTTGGGCGGACCACTTGCATTGAGGTTTTTTTTTAATAGAAGATTTAAATAAAAGTTGTCCGTTTGTATTGTACGTTTATATTTTGTTGTTAATTTTTTTTCTATTTTTCTTAAAAATAGTTATAGATTTTTTTTTATTTATAAAGCTATCAAACAAAATAAAATTATCCCAATTTTTAAGTCGGCGTTTTCCAAACTGAAAGCTTTGAGCGCGTTTTTCTCACAGACTTAACATTGCGCCCTATTGATTTTATTGGTTGGTCTTACGCGCAGATAAACGGTCTTTCAGAATCTGAAAAGTTTTTAAAGATCCGTTCACAAATAACCGAGCTACGATTTTTCAAAGTGGAAATTTAGAAAAAAAATAATTACAGGTCGGACTATTCGAATTTGTTTTTCTCGAAAATTTCAAATGGCACGCCTATGGTTTTTTGGGCCTATCCGAAGCCAAAAAGTCTGGCGAACCCGAATCTGTATAGTTTTTAAAGATCCGTCCACAAATATCGGCGCTACAATTTTTTTATCGCAAAATTTTGTGTTTGTATTACAGTGGAACCTCGCATAACGAGCATAATGCGTTCCGGAGTCTTACTCGTAATGCGAAACACTCGTTAAGCGAAACAATTTTTACCTTATAAATTGATGTAAAATACGATAATGCGTTCCATGCCGAAAAAATACTTAAAAATTTAAATTTTCAAAAAAAATACTCCAAAAAACGTTATGTATGGCATTTATTAAAAAAAAATACATATAAATTGTTAAGAAGCCTGATTCATCTTTCATCTTTTCTTAGTAACATACCTATTTTTGCTTACGCTACAAAATTTGGTAAAAATGCGACACCGCATCATCATTAAATAAATTTCTAACGCACATAGTCACTCCTTATTAGGGTGATGCTTCTCAATGTACGAAGCTACAGTTTACCATGATTTCAACATTTTGCCAGACGATTTTTGCTTTGTTTTATGCGAAACCTCGCTCGTTATGCGAAACATCACTCGTTAAGCGAGTCATTTTTTTAAAATTTATATTGCTCGTTATGCGAAACACTCTTATGCGAGGTTCCACTGTATTTTATAAAATGGGCGCGGGGGCGTCATATAATTAAATATTTTTAAGGGAGGCGCGGTTACCTACAGTTTGGAAACCGCTGTTTCAAGTAATTTCTAAAAGAGTTGTTATGATCATTAACCGTACCAATTTCAACACAACTAACTGTACATTTTATCAACTAAAAAGGCATTTATTATTTTTCTTTACCTTTTGCAACAATTGACCTATCAGAAATGAAAACTTTTTAAAATGCAATTCAGTTTTCTTTCGGGTGTTTCAAAAAGCATACGTTTTAAAATATTTGATCTATTTCAGAATCTACCAGCATTTTAAAAAAATAATTTTAAATCGCCTTTAGGGAAAGTCTTTGATTGTTCTTCGTCTCTCACGCCCCACAATGTAAACCGCGCTATAGTTATGTAAATACAAGTTGTGGAGATGTTTACATCGGAATTTCGTTTGTGTTAATTTCGATTTCTTTTGAAGCATATGGTCCAGACTGGAATGAGCGCGCCGTTCGGAGCGGCGGCCCCAGCTGGTTTTCCTGCACAAAATGGAGAAGTGAAGGCCGACGTGAAAGAAGTAGCCCTATTGCCGCCGCCCGCGACGGCGGCCGCGGGCCCTCCGTTCAGCCCGCCACCGCCCCAACCAGCGGCAGAACAACAAACAGTAGCCATAGTAAACAGTCCCGCTAGAGGATCCTCCGCCTCCTTCACATGCGAGCAGCCGCCATCCGCATCCAAACCGGAAGTCGTCGAGGGTACCGTGGCACCCCCAGCGGCCGCCGGCACCCCCGAAGCCGCGCCGGTGGGCACCAGTCCCACGTCGGACCCAACGAAAAACCAACCGAAACGGTTGCACGTCTCAAACATTCCTTTCCGATTTAGGGACCCCGATCTAAGGGCCATGTTTGGGGTAAGCCCTCTAAATATTTAAAACTACCCTTAAAACTAATCGTTCGTTGTTTTAGCAATTCGGTCCAATTCTTGACGTAGAAATAATTTTTAACGAAAGAGGATCAAAGGTATGCATTTCTCAAGTTATACGATTATTACTATTATTACAATTTCCAACCGATAAATTTTTGCGCTTTGTTGCTATTGGGCAAAATAATTTAGTCCTCGATTTATGAATTAGTTTTTCTTGTTAATTTTGAATACAAACAGGGCGATCATTTGTTATAGGGACACAAACGACTATTATCATTGGATGCTAAGAGATAATGCATCAGAAAAAGATTAATTGTCATTAGTGTAAGTTTCAAGTAGTCACTTTCGAATTTATGGAAACACGCTAATTTTTTCTGACCGAATCGACTATTTTGGAAAATTTTGTATTGATCTTACGAGCGTTGACTTTGCCGTTTATGTAAATATTTGTATTTACCAATTATCCGTGTAAATACCAATGTTTACAACGTTGGTCTCGGTCCAAACTTTAATTCGATTAAAATTTTCTTTCCAAAATAGAATTGCTCGAAATTAAGCGCGTCGATTGTTGTTGCTTTCTTTTTTCATTTATTTAGACCTGGCGAATTTTGAAAAATTTCGATTAACCACGAATTTTAATATTGATGGGGTGAAAAATTAATCATGGAGCCGTTTCATTAATTAAATGTAAAGCCAAAAGCTAAGATTTGAGTTTGTTTGAATAATATTAGTATTACAGTAAAACCTCTCTCCAACGGACAGTCGCGGGACCAACTATATTGTCCGTTGCAGAGGGGCGTCCGCTGAACAGGGGGCCTTAATACATTGTTCTCCCATACTTTTCTCAACTGGGACCTTTGAAAATTGTCCGTTGAAGAGGGGTGTCCGTTAAGAGAGGTTTTACTGTAATAATATTTTTATTAATAAAATAATTACTGTTATAACTTGGTTCTTCTCAAACCGTCTTCGAGGGGACACTTAACATAATTAAAATAACTTATTTTGATTTGTTTGAGTATTTATTTAAGGATTTAGTATTTTTTAATGGAAACTCCAAATTTTTAAAGAAATTTTGACATACAGTGCTCGTCAAAAGAGAATGGACATGCGATTTTAACATGGGAAGTTAGAGCTCTGAAAGTTAGAGGACCAATCTTACATTACATGCTTCCTGTAGTTCAGTGTTTCCCAACGTGGGCCCCACGCCCTATATGGGGCAATTTAAATCTTTCGGGAGGGCAATATCATTATTGAAGGGGACAATTTGAAAAAGTACTTGATTTTTAGTTATCTACCTATTATTTGTTTTGAAAATTTACATATTGTTGTTTTCTTAATAATTTCCTAGTCGTTTCTTGCTAAAGTCTAAATTTTGTGTCTTGAACAAGTCGTAAGTAGGCTTCATTTGTGGATTAATTCCATTTTTAAATATAAAATAAAAAAAACCGGTTTGTGTACTTATGTACACCCATTAGAAGTTATACTTCTTTGGTGTAACTAAATTAAATATAATCCCGTGCAAAAATAAATGCAATAAATACGAGGATGTGCACGTTCGAGCGAAAAGTGGCACATTTCCGAGCGAGGGAGGCAAATGAAGCGCGACGCGGAGCGGCGCGCTTCATTTTCCTGAGATCGGAATGTGCCACTTTGAGCTCGAACGTGCACACTCGGTTTTAAGCACGATTGACGATAATTTAGTCCAATGATTAGAAGAAAAATAAGTTAAATAATTTTAATTGCTCCCTCTCACTCACATTTACGAGATTCTTGTATCTTTTCGCTCCCTTCCACTCATTGCTATGGTAAAAACGTTTTTCGAACTTAAAATCGATAATTTGCTATACTAAGACTTGAAAACGCGAAGAATAAAGTAGACAAATCTAATAAATACGAGGATGTGCGCATTCGAGCGAAAAGTGGCACATTTCCGAGCGAGGGAAGCAAATGAAGCGCGACGCGGAGCGGCGCGCTTTATTTTCCCGAGATCGGAATGTGCCACTTTGAGCTCGAATGTGCGCACTCGGTTTTAAGCACAATTCCTAATAATTAATTTACTTTCTAAATAATTTTAATTAAAAATTATAAGATTGTGCCGAATATGCAATTTGTTCTCGGGAAAATGTGCACATATGTCGTTTTATTTGGACAAATTACTATTTTCTTTTAATTTCAAAAAGTATGTGCACATTCGAGCAAAAAGTGGCACATTTTCTCGCTAATATTTTACTCTCCAGCGCCAAAAGAAGTATAACTTCAAAAATATTTAATGTTACATAGGGGGCATCAAAATTTTAGAGTGACTTAGGTGGGGCATGTTAAAAAAAAGGTTGGGAAACACTGCTTTAATTGTATATTTAAAGTTAAATTCGCATGTCCATTTTTTTTTTGACGAACACTACATCTATAAGTTTGAGAAGCACTGTTATAATGATTTTATTTTAACGAGAATTTTTTGTAAATTTTGATTTAAGATGTGCCCCGTAAGAAGAAATCATTATTATTATTTTATGTGGCAACTAATGTGCCGATTTGTTGATTTTTCGAATGGGCGCATCAAAATTTGTTTAATCGAGTTTGAGAACCGCTGATATAGCTAACTGCACCTCAAAAGATTTTATTTAACCGGACAAATTCTTTTTAAATTTTGATTTAAGATGTGCCCCATAAGAAGAAATCATTATTATTATTTTATGTGGCAACTAATGTGCCGATTTGTTGATTTTTCGAATGGGCACATCAAAATTTGATTAATCGAGTTTGAGAACCGCTGATAAAGCTAACTGGGCCCCTAAAGATTTTATTTAACCGGACAAATTCTTTTTAATTTTTGATTTAAGATGGGTCCCGTAAGAAGAAATCAAAAATATTATTTTATGTGGCAACTAATGTGCCGATTTGTCGATTTTTCGAATGGGCGCATCAAAATTTGATTAACCGAGTTTGAGAACGGCTGATATAGCTAACTGTACCCCACAAAAATTTATTTAACCGGGCAAATTTTTTTTAAATTTTGATTTAAGATGTGGCTTTTTAACTTTGACCTAAAAAAATTAATTTTGAGTATAATATATGATGTCATACTTAAAATCATCAAAAAGGTGCCATTTTTGGTACTTCCATTTTACCTCATCGATTGTATTAGAAATTTTTGATATATTAATTATGACCTCATGTTATCCTTCACTTTGCAAAAACTAAAATAATAATAATAACAAATAATCTCTAAAGTAGAAAAATCCGACAGAGCCGAAATAAATAAAAAAAGAAAGTCAACCTTAATTTGGTGCAAGGAAGATTTTTGTTAATGCTGTGCAGAATTGCTTTGGTTTTGAATTAACTGGATGGGAACGCGGTTCTGACATTTTTTTTTTTTTGCATAACCAACTAATTTGAATTTTGATTGAGCCGCATTCATACAGCTCTTTGACAGTTGCATTTTAGAGCATATAGATTTGTCAACGAATGCGAAAGTAGCAAAATCGTTTGTGCTCTTACAAAGAGATTTCCCTGTAGACTGAACTAATAACCGATTTGTTTGCGATCATCCTTGCAATAGTTCTGTAACATGCCAGAAATTTGATATGTTTTGGATTGGTTTGTGGACATCTAAAGTGGGGCTTTAAATGTGTATCTCAATGACTCTTTTTTCTAAAATAGCTTTTTTTTTTTTTGGAATAATTGTGAACTAATTCTTACATCTAAATTAGAGTAATGCAATGGTTTTTTCTTCTTGAATAGTTTCAATAGCAACAGTGTGCTCGTTGAATACAGTGTAATTATTATATGATGCATGCTGTTCATTTGATGCAATTTTTTAAACTAAGACTTTTACTAAGAAATGAGCAAGCAAGAGCAAGTTTTATCTAATGGCGTAGTCTGAATTGGGTTCATATAATGATTGTGCTGTAGCTACTTCGTCTTGAGATGATGGATCATTTTTCTCTGACTTCATATCCATTTACTCCTTAAGCCTCAGTGAAGGACTGTTACCTTGAATATGGCATTTAATGAGTATGTTAGTAATTTTCGGCTTGTTGAAACATTCTGTAATGTTTTGTGTTCGGATACGAAGTATACCTGTTCCGACGTGTTATGTGTGGAAGGATGTGCAGTGCTAGTTCAGTAGGCAGATCCCTTTTTTTTTGCAAGGGACTTCCCACGAGTGGCCATTTTAGAGAGAGAAAAAAGGTATGCTTCAGTCGTCAAATTGCAAAATGAATGGAAAAACGGAAAAACTTGCAACGAAAATTGTATGGACCTGTTTTGAAGAGATTTCAATTTGACATTTTTGGAATTACAGGGGAAACGGGGCAAAATAACATTTTTTCAGAAGACTGTTGGGCCGGGCAATCAAAAAAAGACCACCATGGTAGTATTTTATTGAATCCCATGGATTTGGAAAAAAACGTGATAATGGATCTATGGGTTGGATAATCTAAATTCTATTTTATGTTAACAAGGCCTTTTGGATATAAATATCATTGATGGAGAATTTTAGTAGCTATACCAAACTAATTTTTGATAGTGGAACTATTCGAAATTGATCAATAGATCTCAATACTATTGCTATTGTTAAAACATATACCTATATCTAGCATTTATTTTTTGAAGTTATACTTCTATTGGCGCATAGAGAGTACAATTTTAGAAGACAATGGAAGTTGCGCGCGCACACCTAAGGAAGTAAATTAATTATTGTAAATCTTGCTTTAAAACCGAGTGCGCACATTCGAGCTCAAAGTGGCACATTCCGATCTCGGAATGAAGCGCGCCGCTCCGCGTCGCGCTTCATTTGCCTCCCTCGCTCGGAAATGTGCCACTTTTCGCTCGAACGTGCTCCCATAGTGTTGTATCCAAAAACGGTGGCTTTACAAAATTGTTTTTGACCATTTCTGACCATCACCGAGACAACTGACAAAATTGTAAACAATAAACTTTGATACGAGGCAAGTTCAAAGATATTAATTTCAGAAAAAATTTCCACAATTTTCCAATATGGTGCACAGGCCTGCAAATTTAAGATCATGACGTCCTATTTCGTATCTGATAACTGATCTGGGGTATTTTGATACGCTGATGACAAATATGAACTTAGTTTTTCTCCATCACCCATGAATTTTTCGGAAAAGCTACAGATAGAAAATCGAAAAAAAAACATACCTATCTGGCATTTATTTTTTGAAGTTATACTTCTATTGGCGGGTCGAGACCACAATTTTAGCAGGCAATGGAAGCTGCGGGCGCACAGCCAAGGAAGTAAATTAATTATTGTGAATCTTGTTTTAAAACCGAGTGCGCACATTCGAGCTCAAAGTGGCACATTCCGATCTCGGGAAAATGAAGCGCGCCGCACCGCGTCGCGCTTCATTTGCCTCCCTCGCTCGGAAATGTGCCACTTTTCGCTCGAACGTGCTCCCATAGTGTTGTATCCAAAAACGGCCACTTTACAAAATTGATTTTGACCATTTCTAACCATCACCGAGACTACTGACAAAATTGCAAGTTCAAAGATGTTGTAAATCTAGGCGCCTGGGAAAAACATTTTCCAATATGGTGACTGAGCCATACCCCCACCACCTTAAATTCGGACTCGTGGGGAGTCCGCGAATAGTGAAATCATCACGACCGCGCACTCTTAGACCTCCCTACTGTACTAAGCGCAGCGTCCCGATGATCGGTGCCTCAGTGTGAGTGGCGCGTAAGTGGATATGGAGTGGTAGTGTAAATAGCTAGGCGCACTGTGAGTTAGGCTTAACAGTGTAGTAGTCTAACAGAGCGAGTGTGGAATGAGGCTTTTTAGACGCATGTCGTCTAACGTCATTATGTCATTGCACGAGTTTGAGAAGCTGTTTATAATGCATGTTTTGTCTGTCTCTGCATGCAGGGGTTCGGTTTTGTAACATTCGCAAATAGTGCTGATGCGGAGCGCGCACGAGACCGACTTCACGGCACCGTGGTTGAGGGAAGAAAAATAGAGGTGTGCATGATATATAGCTACGTGTAGCACTGGCCTGTCCCGTCCCTCCCCGGTAAAATAAGGTCAAAACCCTCGTGTGGCTTGCTGGCTTTAGTGACTAACCGGTAGCACCTTCCTGCTTCACACGTGTTTTGACGTTCTTTTGCCGCACACACTGTAATTAAAATCACTCAGTTATCGGTACTCCAATATGTTGTACATTGTCCTAGACGGCCATTTAATGGCGATGACAGTTGTAGTTCCGATCCCCCTCCCTCCCACTCACGGGCCGCCGAGGAGGTAAGTGGGTAAGGCCAGAGATGCAGCGTTGGGGTCTATCCGCTCTCTGCCACACGAGTTCTCTCAGGCCCCAACACTGCATCCTCCACTGACTTTCTTAATCTTAATTTTAATCATAAGTAATCGCTATAATATTAAGATCTTGTAGATTAGAGAAGGTTGTCTGTCCTCCACGCGGATTTTGTGCTTCATTTTTATAACGCACACACCATACCCATTCATTTCTCGTTAACATTGCACACACACACACATACACACCAAAAGTTTAATATTTAACAGCAGCATGTATGGTACTCAATGCTCCCCCTTCCTGGTTGTTGCAGATTACTATTTTTAATTTTTAATCTTAAACTAAAGTCGGGATTGGTTTTTGACGCCTTTCGAACGCACCCTTTCAATTAAAAATTGTATTTAAGGATTATTAAAGGAGACAACCATTCACTAGTCTGCAGGTAGTAGATAAATTGAAGAAGATTTAATGTACTGAGAAGACTTGAGAAGATCTCAGAAGAACTACTACTATTATATTAAGGAGCATTTAAAGGTCTGTTTGAATTTTGGCAAATTTAGAAAGATGGACGGTCCTAAGTTTCTCCATGTACCGAAAGCCCACACGTCATTTTTGGTTTGTTTTTGGCCCGCATTAAATAAGTGCTTATTTGGTGAGTGGCCAGAGGAAGCGCTAGTGCTGTGGGGTCTTTTGGTGTGGCGAACTTGGGCGGCCCATTAACAGTAGAACTACTTTAATTTTTTCTGTAAATTGTGACTAATCACGTTATTTTAGGTGAAACTGCTTTAAATTAAGTTAACTCGGCTACAATTATGTTGTGTGGGGATGATTTGAAAAATTTGTGGCTCGGGTTGTGTAGCGGTTGACATTTTGAGAATCTCCGGTGCGAGATAGATGTATTGATGGTTATTGGACGAAGTTCAAAGGAATGCCGTACCAAAAACTATATTTACTTGTTTCGAAATACTAGTGATTTATTTTTCGATGCGAATTTGTCAAATCATCCGCATATAAATGTTTAAGAAGAGAATAGATAGCCTTAATTACTTTGTAAATTTAATCTGAGGGGGTGTCTGGGTTTAGTTGTTAAGGTTAACGATTTAATTGATGGTCCATCGAAGAAACTGAGACACAAGTGGTTAAATACATTAAATAATTTAATAGTTTAGTTTATTGTTTTACGTTGTATCGATAATTAAAAATTTTTTGGTTGGAAGAAATTGTTAATCTTGTAATTAAAAAAAAATATGTATGTACTATGAGCACAGGATAAAAGTTACCTATTCTTGAGGGTTTAACTCCTCCTTAAAACAAATTAAGTCAGAGTGTTTATCAAAATAAGATATAGTGGGTTGGTCTTACAATTCTTGAAACAGTGTTTCTTTATCAGTCACGTTTTATTACCAATTAAAATCTTAAGAAAATAAAATAAAGCCGGATCGTATGTCCATAACTGAACTGCTTACGTCGAAGATTTGGAGTATTTTAACTTAGAAAAATCTCGACTGCATGCTTTATATTAAATAATGATGAGGTCATACAATTTTGTATTTTAAAGTTACCACATATTTATCTATGGATGTATACAGCTTTTCAAATAATTCTTTACACCTATTTAGACATATTAAAATTTGATTTTGATAAAATCTAAATTAATTAAATATCCAAACATTAATTATAAATGTTGAAACTAGGTGGTAAAAATGTATGACTTATTGATATCTTCTAAAAACAATAAGAATAATACTACATAGTATGTATTCATTATATTCACAAGGACAAACTCATGTAAGGTGAATCACACATTTTGTTAGGAGTAAGGGTCGACACATCTGTATACGGAGCATTAAAATCTGTGGTTCGAATTTTGCTGATAGGTTGTTTTTCGGTACATGTTAAATAAAAACAATTGTTTTTTTTAATTACGTAGCATTTGTTCTTTGTGTCCCAAATATCATTTAAAAGTAAATATGGTATTTGCCAAAATTATATTTAATATGACACAAATCATAACATTTTTTAACTATAATTTAAAATATGAATAAGTTTATTTTTCAATGTTGCATAATTTAAGATGATATTTATCAAAAACAGAGAAAACAATATATTTCGTACTAATCTAGATAACTGCAGACACATCATGTTCAACTCGAATTATTTAGAACAGCGTATAAAAAAGGCTGTCATTGGGATTCGAACCCAAAATACGTTTTCTTTAGACCACTGCTTTAATCTTTAGAGCAAGGGGTCTTATCATGATGACGGAATTTTATTTTTATTTTATTTAGCGGACACGTCTTAGATAATTTGAAATTACAAGCGTTCATTCTTTATAACATCGTGCAAAAAACCTTATCGAGAAACTAAAATTGTAAATACTATAAAGAGCAAAAATACTACATAAGCAGTTTCTAGTCATTGTAGAATGAAAGAGCAATCTGAATTAATTCTATATTTTCACAATCTCCTAATACTGTAAACATACGGACTGGCTGTATTTTGTTTTCATAATATCTTAAGTGGTTGATAAATAAACATTTCTACAATTACTTCGGAAAAATAAACTTTAATAATAAAACACTGTTAATAATTTTAAGGCCAACCTACCATATTTTAATGTGATAAACTCTTGACTTGATTTGTCTTAAGGAGGAGTTAAATCCTCAAGAATAGGTAACTTTTATCCTGCGTTCATAGTACATTAGGGTGGAGCGAAAAAAAAATTTTTTTTTTAGCCTGGGGTTAGAATTTGTAGCTTATAAAAAATAAAAAAAATTTTTACTCAACATTTTGAGGTGGCCCACTGATTTTTTAAATTAAATTCAAGTTAAAATTCTTTTGAAACAAAAAAAAAAATTTTTGGCTTGTAATCTTCAAATTATCTAAAAATGAACAAATTTGATCGTTTCTAACTCAAAATTCACTTTAATGCCTAAGAAAAGTATGTTATTGTTCCGGAATTTTTTTGAAAACTGTAATAATGGCGATAGAAAATTTTTTTAAGTTAATAATTGTTAATGGGCAAGAAAGAGCCCACTTCGCAGCTTCTGGAACACTTTTTTTTCGTTTCAAAAGAATTTTAACTTGAATTTAATTTAAAAAATGAGTGGGCCACCTCAAGATGTTGAGTAAAAAATTTTTTTTGTTTTTTAATATGTTTATTTTTTATAAGCTACAAATTCTAGCCCGAGGCTAAGAAAAAAATTTTTTCCGCTCCACCCTAATGTGCATATCAGATCAAAGTACTAAATTTTGTAAAAAAATACAGTTAAATTAGTTCAAAATTTAAATAGAAGCTTTTATTTATATTTAATGCTTCTTCAGCTAAGCTTAAAAGATTTCGAATTATTAATTTTTTCTTTTAATGAAAGAGTTTTTCCAATTTTTCTTGAGATGTTTCAAATAACTTTAACCCTCCGCATACTAGGTGGGGTTTGCCATACCCCGAAAATAAAATGAAATACAAATTAAATTCACAATAATTTCTTAATCATTCGCAATAATTTAGACCAATAAATTACACGAAAAATTAATTGAATAATTTTAATTGTTCCCTCTCTCTTGCATTGACAAGATTATCGTATCTTCTCGCTCCCTTCCACTCATTGCTATGGTAAATACGCTTTTCGAGTATAAAATCGATATTTACTAAATTAAATTAAAATTTTTGATTTGAAGGAGCGCACGGTAAATTATACTAATGTAATAAACACGAGGATGTGCGCATTCGAGCGAAAAGTGGCACATTTCCGAGCGAGGGAGGCAAATGAAGCGCGACGCGGAGCGGCGCGCTTCATTTTCCCGAGATCGGAATGTGCCACTTTGAGCTCGAATGTGCACACTCGGTGTAAGCATTTTTCGCAACAATTTTGTCAGCCAAAAATTAGTAAATAATTTTTATCATTCCCTCTCACTCTTACTTATGAGTTTATCGTATCTTTTCGCTCGCTCCCACTCGTTGCTATGGTAAAAATACGTTTTTCGAATATATAATCGATATATGTACTGAACTAAATTAAATTTGTTAATTGAAGAGAAAGTTTAATTTACAAAATTCAATAAATACGAGGATGTGCGCATTCGAGCGAAAAGTGGCACATTTCCGAGCGAGGGAGGCAAATGAAGCGCGACGCGGAGCGGCGCGCTTCATTTTCCCGAGATCGGAATGTGCCACTTTGAGCTCGAATGTGCACACTCGGCTGTAAGCATTTTTCGCAACAATTTTGCCAGCCAAAAATTAGTAAATAATTTTTTATCATTCCCTCCACTCTTACTTATGAGTTTATCGTATCTTTTCGCTCGCTCCCACTCATTGCTATGGTAAAAATACGTTTTTCGAATATATTTAAGCTCGATTACCAAACGTCCCGTTTAAACAAAAAAAAAAAATTGTTCACGTTAGTTATACCCCACCTAGTACACGGAAGGTTAACAAATTTTAATGTTCTTGTAAATTTATTCTTACAATTCAAAATTTCAAAATAATCTGAATAAATATTACATTTTGCAGAAAAATATAAATTTTCTGAATGCATTCAAACCGATCTAGTCTCAATAATTTGTTTATAACACCTTTAACCATTTGTGTCTGGAAATAATTAAAAAGAACAAAATTTGTAAGAAAGTTATAAGAGAATGTAATTGAATTTAATTGTTAGTTTTCAGTTCTTTGGATTCAATTAAGATAAGCGAGAAATTTTGTTAAATTACGATTAGTAACAGAGATAAGTTGTTAAGACAATTCGTAGCAAACCGTTCTCTCAATTTTTTCAAATTAAATATAATTAACTGAATTTTTGTTGCTAATCTAATTACCGAAGGCTTTGTACTTTTCTAGTTAATTTGTGTGTTTATTACTGGGTCGAATCAGTGAGCAAATTTATTTTCAAAGACACGGTCATTGCTTTGACTAAGTGATAAGTACACAATAATATTATGTGGTGTAGCAACTGCATTGGGAGTTATTTATTAATTTAGTAATAAAGTAATATGCATATTGAATAATTACACCTTGGTGCATATCAATTGTATTGTATGCATATTACTCACATAGCTGCTTTGTTGAGGCATATTTGTAAAACAATAGTTGCGAAAGAAACGAGTGAATTTAAAAAAAAAAGCAATAATAAATAGCTCCCACACAATTAATAATAAGTTGCATGAATATTCGTATTTGTTTTCCCGAAGAACGGAAGGAAAAACAAAACGAACGTTTGTGTTCTATATTTTAGGGTTTACTTCTGAACTATCACTAATGAGCAAGTTTTTGTTTAGGTGAATAATGCGACTGCTAGAGTACAAACCAAAAAACCGCCAACATTGCCCACAGGTATGTTTTTGAGAAAAAAGTGAGAGAAACCTGTCCCCCTTCGCTCCGATTAGCAGCCGAGTTTTTGCTAATTCCTGATTTGCTTAGGTCCATGGGAACCGTTTTAAATGTTTATGTGTTGATTTTGTTAGTTTCTTTTTTTTGTGATACGAACGGAATGCTGTTTTAGTTTTTAATATATTATTTTTTTGATTTGAATGTTATGAAGACCAAGTAAATATTGTTTGTGTAACTCGTTCGTTTATTGTTATTGTTTTTATAATTTTGGGTTTGGGGGGGTTTTTTTTGTTATTGAGCGGTTGGGTGCTTTGATACAGTCAAATTTTTATATTGAAAGATAGTTCTTTAATTGTGATAAACAATTTGGTATGTAAGTATTACTTCTAATTAAAAATTATTAAAATTTTATATGTAGGGGGAGACCGGGGTTGGAAGTCACAATTTTTTTCTTTTGTATTTATAGACCCCATGGTCTTAATTTATCAATGACATTTATATATAAATAGATAGCGTATTTATTCTAGTTTAAAAAGAAATAAAGACTTTTTCTCTACCATTATCTAAAGAGAACATATTATAATTTTTCTGAAAAAAGAGAAGTGTGACTTTTAACCCCGTGTCAGGGATGGTTGTTACAGTATCTGGGGTAGGTAGTCACACGCTAAATAAAAGGTAAAATATAAAACGAGAAAACAAATACCTATTTTTATTAAAGGTAAAATGTTGTACGTAACAAATTTTACCTAAGAAAGGAACGAAAAATATCTTATTCATAATTAAAAAAAATAAAAAATATTTGCTGTGAGCGAATAATAATTTCTATCTGACGAACTTAGGTTATGGTAACAAAAATATAATTACAGCCAATCGTTTATGTAGTAAAACCCCTAAAAACCAATAAAAAAGGCCGCACATATTCATGGTGTTGCTTTGCACTTGTAACTACTAGCCCCCGCTAACTTGAGACAACCTTCCCCAAAACAGTTTTAGACCATTAACTCCCAAAATAAATTTAAATTAATGGTCATTTAAAAAGCCATATAATGATATCATGAAACATATCTTAAACATC
The DNA here is from genome assembly GCA_036325965.1 of Sinopyrophorus schimmeli. Classification (NCBI taxonomy): domain Eukaryota; kingdom Metazoa; phylum Arthropoda; class Insecta; order Coleoptera; family Elateridae; genus Sinopyrophorus; species Sinopyrophorus schimmeli. The sequence goes on along the minus strand of JARFIZ010000014.1, from coordinate 156,447 downwards.
ATAAATACATGAATAGGTATATCACTATGCAAAATTTAATTATACTTATGAGACTCAACAGAGATGCACAAAAAATTACTTTCGCCGTACAAAAAAAAACAAACGCATGTATTTCTTATACGGTATTTCAGAGCGAACTGAAGTGAAGTACGCAAGGAGGTATTGTGCTCGGGCTTCTTTGACACGTGTAAACAAATTTATTAATTCATTAGGTTTTCTGTTATGGTTAATGTGACAACCTACCCGTGAGACAACCATACCCGGACTCCCCTATGGGTTTCTACATATTTATAAAATTATTATTTTTTTTTTAAGTAGGTAAAGAATTTAAACTAATGTAAAAAATGGTTTAATACATTTGATAGTAGCGTTCCAAAAATTCATAATATAGAAGTTTGACTGTACTTTCTAATGAATAATGAGTGACGTGGATGTTCGATTTGTTACAAGTGGAAAAACCAACATAATACAGCAATTTATTAGAAAAATTAATCAAGAGAATGAAGAGAAGCCCACAAAGAACTTACAATGAAAGAGAAGTAAAAGTTAGACCTAATTTTGCATTCGAAAAAAAAATAATAAACTGGTGGGTATGTATGTGTGTGTGTGAATGTATAGGTGTATGGAGCATTTTTAAAGATATTTTAAATGGTGTGTGTGTTTGTTTTTAAATTTTGAAAAGCAGTTCTCCAAAAGCACACAGATGTCACTTTTTAATTGGCAAATCTAAATGATTATCCGTTTTGGGGGTTGTTTTTTTAAATGTTTGTACAAAAAAAGCTCATTAAACCGAAATGTTTAGCATTTCCCTTAAAATTCGAGTTATCGAAGTTCTACAGTATTTTTAACTTGAGAAAGTCTATTGTGAAATGCATGATTTTTTTAATTTTAATTTGTCAGTTAAATCTTACATTTTTTTAGTAAAGGAATTAAAGTTCAATTATGAATTATTGAATATTGTATTCAATTATATAGGGTGTCCCGTTGATGATGGGTCAACGGTGAAATCGAAAATCTACATGAAAAATGGCAAAGAAAATTCAATCGGGGCGTCCCTATGCCTTTATTGTCGGTTTTAAAAAAAAACTAAAATAAAAATCCAATTCTCTTTGTCCCCAAATTTTACTATACCGACAATTAAATTTCATAAATGGATTCAGCGATAAAAATTCACTCTAGGGACACAATTTCATCGCGATTGACACATTGTTTTTTATTTAAATAGTGTTTTGCTGCAAAAAGGTCATAATTTTCAAAATCAAATAACTTCGCCCCGATAAAGATAGATGGATGCTCTGATTGACTTCTATGCCATTTAGATTTTCGATTTACCCGTTGAGCTATCATCAACGGGACACCTTGTATATATGTTTATATAAATGTGAGCATAGAAAATGATTTTCCTGTCATTAATAATTTAAGAATTATCCTCATTTAGATTTACCAAGTTAAATGTTACATCTGCGTTCCCAAAATTCAACCCAACATTTTTTTGCGCCATTTCCTGATGTGATTTTAATTTTTCTAGTACCAGTGTGCGTGCAATGGCCAGAGGCAGCACTGCGCGGCGTGGCAGCTATACAACGCGGCCGTGCAAGGGCGGCATACCCGGCGGCCGCAGCCGCCGCCGCGGCGGCAGCTTTTGCGAGACACCCGACCCCCTTAGCCGGCGCTTTGCACGGCTACACGCCCGTACTAAATACTCTTCCAGTGGACGGCGGCGTCTATTACGACCCGTTCTTAACGGCACACGCCGCCGACCCCAATTACAGGCTGCAGGTACGTTTATCGACCACCTCTCTCTTTAATTTCGGTCAACCGATCACGATCGAACTATATGAGTGTGTTACTATTGAGCAAAATCAATTTTTCAACACGTGGGTTGTAAACGATCTAAACAAATTGGGTTTTGATAGAATTTTCACAATGGACGTGTTTTTGATTTTGATTATCTTAATTTTCTAAACGGTGCAGTATAGCAGCAAAATTATGTATCTTTGCTTTGTTTGTCTGGAATGTTATTGAATCCAATTGTTAGACTGGCTTTGAACATTAACACTGCTTAGTATCTATTCCGAAAATGACTCCGGCGGCCCAATTTGAATCGATCGGGCCGACAGCAAGAGGCCCGTTTAAATCGAGCTGCCGAGAGGAACATCTTTTCTAAGTGTGAGGGAGGACACTGATTTTCTAACACAAGTTACTTGCAACAACACATCAGTCTTTGCCAGCGGGTCTTTTAATTTCGATTCAATTTTAATGGTTATTGTCGCTAGCCGAAGTAATTTTTGAATTGGTGTCAACAGCTCTTGAGAACCTTGAACGAAAGTAAATTGGGTAAAATTTCAAGATGTGCGGTTTTGAATATTTTAAGTCTTCAGTATGTTGTTTATGTTACCGATGGATGCATTCATCATGAGCTTTATTTGTTGTCATGTAGAAATTGTTTAACCTTCCGCATACTAGGTGACTAAATGTTACATGCCGTACTAGGTGGGGTTTGCCATACCCCAAAAATAAAATGACATAAAATGTACAAAATTGTACTTTATGACAGTTAAATGATAAGAAATATATTTTAATAACTAATAATGAATAGGTTTAAGTAAAATACATACAGTCGAACCTCGATAAGTCGAAGTCGAAGGACACCAAAATTAATTCGAGTTATTAAAAAAAGTTCAGTTACACACTTACGTATAGGTGTATATATATGTTACAGTCCAAGTGTTGATTTGGTTGAAGTATGGGCTAACTAGATAACGTATGCTTTTACTGCTTTTTTTAGTAAACGTGCTTAAAGTTATCACTGTAAAAATTTTAAAGAAAAATTAATTTTTTAGAATGTTATATTTCTTTCATTTTTGAGAGTTTCGTCAAAACCGTAAAAATAATGAAAAAGTAAAATTTGAATTATTTGTCTCTTTTTCCAAAAGTTATTAATTCTTTTTGTTGTTCAACGTTGTCAACAATTTATTAATTTTTAGTAAAGTAATAGGCCCAATACCGGATCACTTTCGGTATTTTTCGTATTTAAATATAAATCAATTATGTGAAGACTGCTACATAAAAAAATTACTACAATATTAATAAATATGTAAATACATTTCTATAAACTGAATGCGGTTTGCGATTTTGTAAATTGCATTACTATGAAATTAATTTATATCTTTGTCGACCGATTTCTTAATTTCGAAAATCGGAGTGTAAATACGGCCGTTAGTTTCCGAGAAGTAGGTTTTTTTCAAAGTTATTTTATATATGTATATATAGTGTTTACTTTCTTCAAAAGGGAAGCTTTTTCATTGTTGGGTTACTTTGTAAATGTAGAAGTTTCCTTCCGGCCGAAGTAAACACATTTACTAAAGAAGGCAGTAAAGGCGTACGTTATCTAGTTAGTCTATACTTTTACTGAAATGCACGCTTTGACTGTAACATATATAATATATATATATATATACCTATATATATTCTTTTTCTTTTGAGCCCACGTTCCACTTCTTTTATAAGATTAATTTTCTCCCTTATGGTTAACCTTTTCAATTTTCGTTTACACACCATGTTACTACGTAAATAATTTTAGAAAAAGGATTAAATTTTTTTATATTTTCTGTTATACTCTGTTACAAACTATAAAGAACGTAAAACACATTTGTTAGTCCTCTTACTCGATGAATAACTACCAAAATGAAAACTAAAATGCAAATATAGTTTTTTTTTGTAAAATAAACGGTAAAACCATCTTAAAATTCATAACTGTTCATAAGGCATTTAAACATAAATTAGTGTTTAAATCCAATTGAAGTGCCCCCGTCAAAAAGTCCAAATCTTATAGTACAATAGACATTTTACAATAGCCACCAGCAATAACACCGAACCGACCCGTTCTTTAATCCTCCCAGGTAGTTGTAAAATGTGGCGCGTTTTAGTTATGCGTCCCTAAAGTATAAGGAATTATATTAGGTAGCGTGGTGGAACTGCAACGCACCTATAAAATTTAACTTCGAGCTATCAAAATATTTACTAATGGAAACTAGAGTTTAGGGAATTGTAAAACGCTTCGAATTAACGAAAAATTCGATTTATCGAAATTCGACTTATGGAAGTTCCACTGTATTAAGAGAACCTAACAAGAATTTCATTCTTGCCCCTTTATTGAAATACAAACTAATTTCACGCCAATTTCTTAATGATTCGCAATAATTTAGACCAACACATTACCAGAAAATTTAATTGAATAATTTTAATCGTTTCCTCTCACTTGCATTGACAAGATTATTGTATTTTCTCGCTCCCTTCCACTCGTTGCTATGGTAAATACGCTTTTCGAGTATAAAATCGATATTTACTAAATTAAATTAAAATTTTTGATTTGAAGGAGCGCACGGCAAATTATACTAATGTAATAAACACGAGGATGTGCGCATTCGAGCGAAAAGTGGCACATTTCCGAGCGAGGGAGGCAAATGAAGCGCGACGCGGAGCGGCGCGCTTCATTTTCCCGAGGTCGGAATGTGCCACTTTGAGCTCGAATGTGCACACTCGGTTGTAAGCATTTTTCGCAACAATTTTGTCAGCCAAAAATTAGTAAATTATTTTTTATCATTCCCTCTCACATTCAATGAGTTTATCGCATCTTTTTGCTCGCTCCCACTCGTTGCTATGGTAAAAATACGTTTTTCGGATATATAATCGATATATGTACTGAACTAAATTAAATTTGTTAATTGAAGAGAAAGTTTAATTTACAAAATTCAATAAATACGAGGATGTGCGCATTCGAGCGAAAAGTGGCACATTTCCGAGCGAGGGAGGCAAATGAAGCGCGACGCGGAGCGGCGCGCTTCATTTTCCCGAGATCGGAATGTGCCACTTTGAGCTCGAATGCGCACACTCGATTTTAAGCGTAATTCACAATAATTACATGACTGTCTTAGGCGGCTAACTTCAACCAACGAATTTTCGTATATAACAATATATACTTATATACAGGGTGTTTCACAACGAGCTTACAGTATCTATATATTGGAAACTACTCACACGATTTTTATAAAAATTAGCGAATTGATGGAAACTATTTTGACATTTTGATATTTTGCGTTTTATTTGCTACAAGATATCCAGATCGACCACGAAACACCCGTGACACCGGGAAAAAATACTTAAAAATTTTACACAATTTGATTGTTTTAAACAACAAGTTAAGAAAGTGAAGTGTATTGTTGATAATAATATTAATACATTTAATGTTTTTGGATACTATGCTGCTTATCCCAAATGGTAATAAAGCACATGTTCTATACTCTGTCCGGCCAACAGAAATAGTTAAACCACTCCCACAAATGTGCGCTAAATTTAAATAGAATTTTGTCTATTGGCTTAATTTTTAAAGCACGTAACACAAGCAACCATATAAGTATTGATGTCCTGCAAGAACGGGGACAAACTTGGTTATTAATTTGTACCGTGTGAAACTGGGCACTGCATACATTGGTTCAATTTAGTGGGGCGTGGCTTAACTATTTCTGTTGGCCGGACAGAGTATAGTAATAACTTCGTCACATTTATCATGTATTAAAAATAATAGAATAAAATAATAATAACAATTAATATTTAATTAAGACAGCTACATATACGGCCTACTAAATTTAAAAAAATAATAACACGGTCTACTTTTAATAAGCAGCAATAAGACAGAAATAATTAAAATTTTAAACTTGTTAATATATCAAAAACCCTTTGGTTTAGATATAGGAAAGTAAACATAAACTCCCCTTATTTTTGGCCGTAGATTTCAGTAAAAGAGAAAAAAAATGGTAGTTTGATTTAAAAAAATTAAGATATTTGACTTGATTTAAGTTGAACTTTCTACACCTTTTTTTACTAACCCTGTATACAATAAAGCAATTTGGACAGGTCCCCAATTAGCTTGATCTTCCTACTCATTAACCCGCCAAGACTTATTTTATTTGGTATAGGGGATGTTCACATAGAATTTTTAATATAAGGGTCTGAAACTGACAATTATTCATTAAAAATTAATAGGGAGAGTGGGGCACGACGGCCCCTAAGCCGATTAATACTTTTGTGGCTTTCATCTATCAAAACAGTCTACTTTTGTTCTATTTTGAACAAATTCACCGACATTTTTCCAAAACTCAAAAAAAAATTTTTTTTCTGGGGCACGACGGTCCTCCTCTAAAAAATGCTCAAAAAAAATTTTTTTTATTTAAAAACTTGTTTTCAACGTTAAAAATGTTTTTCCCTATGTTAATTACTATATTTACTTTAAAATGGGCCCATTTTTCCCCCTTCCCCTCTTCCTTAATTTCATTTTTCTTTACATTTTTGGTTTCAATGGAACATTTTCCATTTTTCCTAAAGCAAGTTTTTTTTCAGGTGGTCCATTATGCCCCAGATATCGCAGATTAGCTTAAAATATCAGAGGTACCATAATTTGACCAAAAATGAAAAAACAGTTTTTTGACCAAATTTTTGAGGGGGGCCGTCGTGCCCCACTCTCTCCTATCTTGAAAAGTATATATTTTAGGTATAGGGTAATTTACATAAAATAATATTAAAATTTAACGTAGAATCCGAAAAGTCAATAATATATAGGGTGTTCTATTTAAAATAACGAAGTTGCTGTTCACTTCCGGTATAACCGGAAGTGGCATGTCTGTCAAAATATTTTTCACGAATTCGCCATAACTTGTTATCCCTCTATACCAATTTTTATAAAAATCGTGTGAGTAGTTTCCAATATATATAGATAGTGTAAGCTCGTCGTGAAACACCCTGTATATAGTTATGTACAGTTATATATAGCCATACATGAAATCATTCAAAAAGTTTATATGGCCATATATGATTCATTTTTCTGGGGAAAATTGAATAAATACGAAGATGTGCGCATTCGAGCGAAAAGTGGCACATTTCCGAGCGAGGGAGGCAAATGAAGCGCGACGCGGAGCGGCGCGCTTCATTTTCCCGAGATCGGAATGTGCCACTTTGAGCTCGAATGTGCGCACTCGGTTTTAAGCACGATTCACAATATTTAATTTCCTTTTTAAACAATTTCAATTAAAAATTACAATACTATATACAAAAAAAAAACAAATTTCGAATTTAATGCTTTTAAACAGTTATATGAGAAAAATTGTTCACGTTAGTTATACGCCACCTAGTACACGGAAGGTTAAGTAAAAGATGGTCGACGGTGTACGCTTTGAAGAACCGTTTGTTTCTACATTTCAACGAATCTTTGCAGTAGCTGTTGTGCACAATCGAATTTATTCTGAATGTAGCATTTTGTCACAACAAATTCATGCTTAAGAAGATTTCATTATCGACCTATCTAACTGTCAGATTTTGTGATCTCTATGGGCGACGGGTCCGTTGACAAAATAGCGTTTGGGTCTTAAGATCGGGAAAAGATATAGAGCACACAGCCTTACGATCATTGTGTTATGCGTTTAGATGCTTTAGATGTGCATGCCTTGCATGGCACTCTGTTTTAGGCTGCCGCTGCTGCTGCACCTCTACTAAAAACCCCTCTATCAACTGCCCAACAGGCCAGTTATGCTGCAGCTGCTACCTACACAGCGGTGGCCGCTCGATATGGGGCCGCGCAGCCCGTCGCGGGTTACGCTGTGGCCGGCTATGGTAGAGACTATGCCGACCCCTACTTGGGACATGGAATCGGGCCTATGGCAGGATACGGGGTATGTGTCACACCACCTTTCTCTATATTTTCTTGCTACTCATGGGATTAGAGCCGTTTTCGATTTGTACCATTCGATCGATTTGATCGTAGGGTCTATCTTTCGTTTCGATGTGCAAAAGTAATGTCACAAAGGGTAGGTTAACAAATTTTGGAAAAAAGTGCCCTTTAATGCCCACGAATTAGACATTTGGTGATTTATGCGTTTGGAAAATAAAGCAATGCAAGGAGTGCCACAAATGATGGTAATGTTTTTTTATGGTGGTGCCTTGGATCAGTGCTTCTCAAACTTTTTGTTGAAAAACAATATATTTCATGTTCTCTAACAACTAACAATGTACCTACAGTGAAAATCCTTTATAACTAACGTTTGAGAAGCACTGTCTTAGATAATGGAATATGTTAGCGTTGGTTTAAAAAATTCAGTAGGGGATTATTACATATTTTGGAATTAAGACAGCTACATATACGGCCTACTAAATTTAAAAAAATAATAACACGGTCTACTTTTAATAAGCAGCAATAAGACAGAAATAATTAAAATTTTTAAACTTGTTAATATATCAAAAACCCTTTGGTTTAGATATAGGAAAGTAAACATAAACTCCCCTTATTTTTGGCCGTAGATTTCAGTAAAAGAGAAAAAAAATGGTAGTTTGATTTAAAAAAATTAAGATATTTGACTTGATTTAAGTTGAACTTTCTACACCTTTTTTTACTAACCCTGTATACAATAAAGCAATTTGGACAGGTCCCCAATTAGCTTGATCTTCCTACTCATTAACCCGACAAGACTTATTTTATTTGGTATAGGGGATGTTCACATAGAATTTTTAATATAAGGGTCTGAAACTGACAATTATTCATTAAAAAAATTAATAGGGGAGAGTGGGGCACGACGGCCCCCCTAAGCCGATTAATACTTTTTGTGGCTTTCATCTATCAAAACAGTCTACTTTTGTTCTATTTTGAACAAATTCACCGACATTTTTCCAAAACTAAAAAAAAAATTTTTTTTCTGGTGCACGACGCCACCCCTCTAAAAATTGCTCAAAAGAAATTTTTTTTAATTTAAAAAATTGTTTTCAACGTTCAAAATGTTTTTCCCTATGTTAATTACTATATTTACTTTAAAATGGGCCCATTTTGCCCCCCTCCCCTCTTCTTTAATTTAATTTTTCTTTACATTTTTGGTTTCAATGGAACGTTTTCCATTTACCCTAAAGCAAGTTTTTTTTCAGGTGGTCCATTATGCCCCAGATATCGCAGATTAGCTTAAAATATCAGAGGTACCATAATTTGACCAAAAATGAAAAAAACAGTTTTTTGACCAAATTTTTGAGGGGGGCCGTCGTGCCCCACTCTCTCCTATCTTGAAAAGTATACATTTTAGGTATAGGGTAATTTACATAAAATAATATTAAAATTTAACGTAGAATCCGAAAAGTTAATAATATATAGGGTGTTCTATTTAAAATAACGAAGTTGCTGTTCACTTTCGGTATAACCGGAAGTGGCATGTCTGTCAAAATATTTTTCACGAATTCGCCATAACTTGTTATCCCTCTATACCAATTTTTATAAAAATTGTGTGAGTAGTTTCCAATATATAGATAGTGTAAGCTCGTCGTGAAACACCCTATATATAGTTATGTACAGTTATATATAGCCATACATGAAATCATTCAAAAAGTATATATGGCCAAATATGATTCATTTTCTGGGGAAAATTGAATAAATACGAAGATGTGCGCATTCGGGGCGAAAAGTGGCACATTTCCGAGCGAGGGAGGCAAATGAAGCGCGACGCGAGCGGCGCGCTTCATTTTCCGAGATCGGAATGTGCCACTTTGAGCTCGAATGTGCACTCGGTTTTAAGCACGATTCACAATATTTAATTTCCTTTTTAAACAATTTCAATTAAAAATTACAATACTATATACAAAAAAAAAACAAATTTCGAATTTAATGCTTTTAAACAGTTATATGAGAAAAATTGTTCACGTTAGTTATACGCCACCTAGTACACGGAAGGTTAAGTAAAAGATGGTCGACGGTGTACACTTTGAAGAACCGTTTGTTTCTACATTTCAACGAATCTTTGCAGTAGCTGTTGTGCACAATCGAATTTGTTCTGAATGTAGCATTTTGTCACAACAAATTCATGCTTAAGAAGATTTCAATATCGACCTATCTAACTGTCAGATTTTGTGATCTCTATGGGCGACGGGTCCGTTGACAAAATAGCGTTTGGGTCTTAAGATCGGGAAAAGATATAGAGCACACAGCCTTACGATCATTGTGTTATGCGTTTAGATGCTTTAGATGTGCATGCCTTGCATGGCACTCTGTTTTAGGCTGCCGCTGCTGCTGCACCTCTACTAAAAACCCCTCTATCAACTGCCCAACAGGCCAGTTATGCTGCAGCTGCTACCTACACAGCGGTGGCCGCTCGATATGGGGCCGCGCAGCCCGTCGCGGGTTACGCTGTGGCCGGCTATGGTAGAGACTATGCCGACCCCTACTTGGGACATGGAATCGGGCCTATGGCAGGATACGGGGTATGTGTCACACCACCTTTCTCTATATTTTCTTGCTACTCATGGGATTAGAGCCGTTTTCGATTTGTACCATTCGATCGATTTGATCGTAGGGTCTATCTTTCGTTTCGATGTGCAAAAGTAATGTCACAAAGGGTAGGTTAACAAATTTTGGAAAAAAGTGCCCTTTAATGCCCACGAATTAGACATTTGGTGATTTATGCGTTTGGAAAATAAAGCAATGCAAGGAGTGCCACAAATGATGGTAATGTTTTTATGGTGGTGCCTTGGATCAGTGCTTCTCAAACTTTTTGTTGAAAAACAATATATTTCATGTTCTCTAACAACTAACAATGTACCTACAGTGAAAATCCTTTATAACTAACGTTTGAGAAGCACTGTCTTAGATAATGGAATATGTTAGCGTTGGTTTAAAAAATTCAGTAGGGGATTATTACATATTTTGGAATTGGGGAACATTTTCTTCGAGAAAAACACTTTTCTAATGCGACAATAATAAAAATTGTACCCCAATAATATTTTATATCAAAATCACAGAGAATAAGGAAGAATACCATTGCTAATTAAACGATATTCAGTATTAAATAAAAATAATTTGTACAGTATCAAAAAAAAAAAAACATGGGCACTCTTAATTTAACATTTTTGTTTTACTTATAGCTTGTACCTATATAGCCAAGATTGTTGCATATGAATACACCCATACCTCGCTTTACGGCCTAGATACGTTCCACGAAACTTGGCCGCAAAGCGAAAAGCCGTATAAGGAATCAATTAATCTAATACCAATTCATGCGCAAGATTGGCAACATGTAGATATATCGACATCGAAAAAAAGTTTTTTTGCCGTTATAGCGAAACATTTTAGGCCGTAAATCGAAAACGTGCCTTAATTGAAGAGGGCCGTTATAGCGAAATGTCGTATAAAGAGCGGCCGTATAGCGAGGTATGGGTGTATTGGAAAGTTTTAAAAAGGTTCTGCCTACCGCTTGATCAATATTTTATAAAGTATTTTAGGGCACAAAAAGTTGGGGAACATTTGTATTAAGCTATGTCAACTATAAGAATAAATTTGATGAAATGGGCCCACAACACGTGCCTTCTTCAAATAAATATTTCTGCCGGTAATTTATTTGTTCAAGTTCTTTAAAATTTTGAGATAAATGTATTTTTAAAAATTATGTGCCCCGTTCAAAGCTCAAAATAATATAACACATACAGGATTTTATTATATTTCATTAACAATAAATATGTATAAACGAATTTTTAAGCACTACTATCGGTTTGAACAGAACTGTATGTGCCCCCTCTTCAAAATTAATAACATTCAAAAAAGAAATATTGTTCCAATTGTAACAATTTTAATTGCAAAAATAATTTAAAATTCAAAACTAATTTATTATTAAATTAGATTTATTAAAATTGAATTTGAAATACAGTGGATGCCTTTTGTAACGATGTTCAAGGGACTCTTGTTTATATCGTTATAAGCTATATCCGGCATCGTTATAAACGGAATCTACTGTACTTATATTTAACTTGAACATTTTCTATAATAAAAAATTAAACAGTTAGTCTATAATAAATTTTTCGAAAAAAAATATTTTTGTGAGGATCGTTATATCAAAATTGGATAAATATATTTGCCCCACGTTTTTCCATTTGAATGATTAAGAATGCGCATAGCCAAGAAAATAAAATAAACAATTACTATAATTACACTTAATGTAATGTTCAATTTTCTGCTTTGGGGAATTTCGTTATTAAGTTTAATTGTAATAATTTGGTTCGGAGCTTTTATAATTTTAAAAATAACTTACTCTCATTATTCACTAATATTATTCTAACATTAGAAAACTGACATTCAAAAGGCATTACTTATATCTGAAGAACTTGAACAAAAAGTGTGGAAATTATATTTTAATTTAATAGACAGAGTTTTATTAGTATAGTTAAAAGATTTTGAATCTTCGGGCTATTTATTCATTCTTTACAATAAGTAACATTTGTTTTGTCTGAGCTACCCTCTGCGACATTATTTTTGCATCTGGTTTGTAAGCGCCTAAAAATCATTTTTTATTTAAATTATGCAATTCGGCCATACGTTTAAATAAATCCAAACCTAATTAAGCGAAACAACTTATTATTTATCGATGGATTTAACTAAAATACAATTCATTCACACTGTAGATTTTTAGTAGGTATAGTACATGAAAAGTAATAAAACCCGTAGTAAGCTAAAAGTAAGTAGTTGCATGCGGTTTTGTACTTTCTTAATGTTGAGAGCAAAGAATTCTGCACCCGTTTTTCTCGAACTTGTATGTGTAAAAATATCTACCATTTGACCAAAATTTTGAACTTTGAAACGCGCATTTCGCCGGACTATGTAACATCAAAAGATGCGAGAAGACGAAACATCATAAATGATACGAATTGGGGAAATAATTGGATGTCTTCTTTCCCAAAAAAACCAAATCGTAAAACGCTTGTTATTGAATTCTGAGATTATCATGTATTTGTTATCTATCTCCAAAAATTATTTTTTTTTGCAAAAGTGTCCACTAATTAAAAAACAGCGCGTGTGGTTATCTAGGCGCGTTAGAAGTTATACTTCTTTGACAAAACTGGATTAAATATAACCACGTGCAAAATTAATATAAACAAATGCAATAAATACGAAGATGTGGCCGGCTATGGTAGAGACTATGCCGACCCCTACTTGGGACATGGAATCGGGCCTATGGCAGGATACGGGGTATGTGTCACACCACCTTTCTCTATATTTTCTTGCTACTCATGGGATTAGAGCCGTTTTCGATTTGTACCATTCGATCGATTTGATCGTAGGGTCTATCTTTCGTTTCGATGTGCAAAAGTAATGTCACAAAGGGTAGGTTAACAAATTTTGGAAAAAAGTGCCCTTTAATGCCCACGAATTAGACATTTGGTGATTTATGCGTTTGGAAAATAAAGCAATGCAAGGAGTGCCACAAATGATGGTAATGTTTTTTTATGGTGGTGCCTTGGATCAGTGCTTCTCAAACTTTTTGTTGAAAAACAATATATTTCATGTTCTCTAACAACTAACAATGTACCTACAGTGAAAATCCTTTATAACTAACGTTTGAGAAGCACTGTCTTAGATAATGGAATATGTTAGCGTTGGTTTAAAAAATTGAGTAGGGGATTATTACATATTTTGGAATTGGGGAACATTTTCTTCGAGAAAAACACTTTTCTAATGCGACAATAATAAAAATTGTACCCCAATAATATTTTATATCAAAATCACAGAGAATAAGGAAGAATACCATTGCTAATTAAACGATATTCAGTATTAAATAAAAATAATTTGTACAGTATCAAAAAAAAAAAAAACATGGGCACTCTTAATTTAACATTTTTGTTTTACTTATAGCTTGTACCTATATAGCCAAGATTGTTGCATATGAATACACCCATACCTCGCTTTACGGCCTAGATACGTTCCACGAAACTTGGCCGCAAAGCGAAAAGCCGTATAAGGAATCAATTAATCTAATACCAATTCATGCGCAAGATTGGCAACATGTAGATATATCGACATCGAAAAAAAGTTGTTTTGCCGTTATAGCGAAACATTTTAGGCCGTAAATCGAAAACGTGCCTTAATTGAAGAGGGCCGTTATAGCGAAATGTCGTATAAAGAGCGGCCGTATAGCGAGGTATGGGTGTATTGGAAAGTTTTAAAAAGGTTCTGCCTACCGCTTGATCAATATTTTATAAAGTATTTTAGGGCACAAAAAGTTGGGGAACATTTGTATTAAGCTATGTCAACTATAAGAATAAATTTGATGAAATGGGCCCACAACACGTGCCTTCTTCAAATAAATATTTCTGCCGGTAATTTATTTGTTCAAGTTCTTTAAAATTTTGAGATAAATGTATTTTTAAAAATTATGTGCCCCGTTCAAAGCTCAAAATAATATAACACATACAGGATTTTATTATATTTCATTAACAATAAATATGTATAAACGAATTTTTAAGCACTACTATCGGTTTGAACAGAACTGTATGTGCCCCCTCTTCAAAATTAATAACATTCAAAAAAGAAATATTGTTCCAATTGTAACAATTTTAATTGCAAAAATAATTTAAAATTCAAAACTAATTTATTATTAAATTAGATTTATTAAAATTGAATTTGAAATACAGTGGATCCCTTTTTGTAACGATGTTCAAGGGACTCTTGTTTATATCGTTATAAGCTATATCCGGCATCGTTATAAACGGAATCTACTGTACTTATATTTAACTTGAACATTTTCTATAATAAAAAATTAAACAGTTAGTCTATAATAAATTTTTTGAAAAAAAATATTTTTGTGAGGATCGTTATATCAAAATTGGATAAATATATTTGCCCCACGTTTTTCCATTTGAATGATTAAGAATGCTCATAGCCAAGAAAATAAAATAAACAATTACTATAATTACACTTAATGTAATGTTCAATTTTCTGCTTTGGGGAATTTCGTTATTAAGTTTAATTGTAATAATTTGGTTCGGAGCTTTTATAATTTTAAAAATAACTTACTCTCATTATTCACTAATATTATTCTAACATTAAAAAACTGACATTCAAAAGGCATTACTTATATCTGAAGAACTTGAACAAAAAGTGTGGAAATTATATTTTATTTAAATAGACAGAGTTTTATTAGTATAGTTAAAAGATTTTGAATCTTCGGGCTATTTATTCATTCTTTACAATAAGTAACATTTGTTTTGTTTGAGCTACCCTCTGCGACATTATTTTTGCATCTGGTTTGTAAGCGCCTAAAAATCATTTTTTATTTAAATTATGCAATTCGGCCATACGTTTAAATAAATCCAAACCTAATTAAGCGAAACAACTTATTATTTATCGATGGATTTAACTAAAATATAATTCATTCACACTGTAGATTTTTAGTAGGTATAGTACATGAAAAGTAATAAAACCTGTAGTAAGCTAAAAGTAAGTAGTTGCATGCGGTTTTGTACTTTCTTAATGTTGAGAGCAAAGAATTCTGCACCCGTTTTTCTCGAACTTGTATGTGTAAAAATATCTACCATTTGACCAAAATTTTGAACTTTGAAACGCGCATTTCGCCGGACTATGTAACATCAAAAGATGGGAGAAGACGAAACATCATAAATGATACGAATTGGGGAAATAATTGGATGTCTTCTTTCCCAAAAAAACCAAATCGTAAAACGCTTGTTATTGAATTCTGAGATTATCATGTATTTGTTATCTATCTCCAAAAATTATTTTTTTTTGCAAAAGTGTCCACTAATTAAAAAAAAACAGCGCGTGTGGTTATCTAGGCGCGTTAGAAGTTATACTTCTTTGACAAAACTGGATTAAATATAACCACGTGCAAAAATTAATATAAACAAATGCAATAAATACGAAGATGTGCGCGTTCGAGCGAAAAGTGGCACATTTCCGAGCGAGGGAGGCAAATGAAGCGCGACGCGGAGCGGCGCGCTTCATTTTCCCGAGATCGGAATGTGCCACTTTGAGCTCAAATGCGCACACTCGGCTTTAAGCACGATTCACAATAATTCATTTGCTTTGTAAAAATGTAATTCTGATGAGTTAACTGGTATCCGGAAAGATCAGAACATGGAAAAACAGAATTACGATAAAACAGAAAATCTCATATTTACATTCGATTAAAGAAAATACAGTTTTTATTTTTTGACTATTGAAGGAAATAATTAGAGAAATACATGTTCATATAACATAATTATAATTACATTTTTTAATGAAATTTAATTGGGATTACCGATTAATAAAATAAAGAACATATAGGGTAGAAGCACAGGTTTTTTTATTATTTTTTCGTCTTATAGTAATAGCAAATAAGCAATTATAAAGTCTAAAAAGGGTGTATTAGCAATTTTTGAAAATGCCATAGATTTAATTTGAAATTTTAACAAATCCAATAGGAAATCAATGCCTTCTTTCTTTCATAGCTATGCAAGAATGTTTTTATTATTTTTTCGTCTTATAGTAATAGCTAATAAACAATTATAAAGCATAACAACGGCCGTATTAGCAATTTTTGAAAATGTCATAATTTTAACTTGAAATTTAAACAAATCCATTAGAAAATCAATGGCTTCTTTGTTTCATAGCTCAATAAGAATTTTTTATTTATTTTTTCTTCTTGTAGTAATAGCTAATAAACAATTATAAAGTATAAAAACGGCCGTATTAGCAATTTTTGAAAATGCCATAATTTTAACTTGAAATTTTAACAAATCCAAAAGGAAATGAATGGCTTCTTTCTTTCATAGCTATGCAAAAAAATTTTTATTATTTTTTTGTCTTATAGTAATAGCTAATAAACAATTATAAAGCATAACAACGGCTGTATTAGCAATTTTTGAAAATATCATAATTTTAACTTGAAATTTTAACAAATCCAATAGAAAATCAATGGCTTCTTTCTTTCATAGCTATGCAAGAAGTTTTTTATAATTTTTTCGGCTTATAGTAATGGCTAATAAACAATTATAAAGCATAACAACGGCCGATAATTTTACCCTAAGTAATATTATTTAATCTATTTATTATTAAAGTAAAGTAATGTTTATTAATTTTGTATGTAATAATTAATATTTATTCCATAGGGAAGAACAAATATCCATTATTATTTTTATTTTATCATTTTGGGTCGTTTTTGTATAATTATGTACTAAATTAATGGTCTGATATATTAAAATATAATTAGTAGTATCATTTTATTGAAAATGATAAAGTTATTCAATAAAAAAACAATTATTTCATGAACTATAGAATTTAAGTTTTTACTGAATCAAAATTAAAACATAAAACACTAACTTTCATAATTTTGACTATGGATTTCATAAATGAAAGATTATTATAATATATCTATTATTATTTTTTTGATAAACCAATGTTTAAAGTTCTAAATTGATTTTTTTATAACATAGTGTTTTTGGATTTATAGGCAATCAGTCTATTTGAATTTATACTAAAACCAAAATTACTTAAACAATATCAAGAAACAATACAATTAATAATATGTATGTTTCTTCCCCTATTTCTCTGGTCAATAGTCAAAAAATAAATACTGTATTTTTTTATTCAATTGAAATTCACTCTCACCGCGCCAAAAGAAGTATAACTACAATAATTGAACAAACAATGTATAGCTTTACTAAATTTCAAGATTTTTCACTTTGAAAAAAAAGTTACATTACATATTTTCAAAAATAATTATTTTTGTTCGTTTTCTTCCCTTCTTCAATTGTGTTAGTAAAAAACAAGCCCAATTAGTTTCAAAACAGAAAACGTGCCACACTTCTTCCACCCACAAGCAAACCATCACAAATAAGCATAATCAAAGAAAGATAGATGGCAGATGAAACGGATTTGGGGGATTCCCATTTAAAAACAAGTTATGGGTTTAGTGGTAATGCATTATTGAATTTTGTGTATGTTTTCAGGCTGCTGTCTACCGCAGTGGGTACAATCGTTTCACACCTTACTGAACATATCGGCAGCTCTAAAAGGCCTATTATAATACTCATCTTTTGTCTTGTGTACGTAGCACAAAACAGCACAACAAATTGAAAGAGCCAAAGAGCTGTAACTCACTAACTTATACCCTTGTGATAAACATCTAACCAGCTCTCTTTAACTTTAAATATTTAGTCTTAAGCGTAAGTTCGTTTCCATTCACTTATACTGATCTGTAATTAATGTTTCGCACACACAAACATTATTTTGTGCCCGACTCTTACTTCGGTGAGTGACTCGGCGAAATCTAGTACAGTATTTGATCATGTTCATTTTTTGTATTGTACGATACCAATTGCTTTAATTATTAAGGAGTTAATTAGGTTTGACTGCTAGATTTATAGTTTTAACAGTAATTGTAGCACATCTATGTATAAATTTTGTAAATTGAAAAAAAAATGATACGTATAATTAGTAAGTTAATTAATTAGGAGGTACTGTTTTTTAGGTATAAGCGAGATGGAAACGGAAGTTTGTTTGTTAGTTGCTATATTTTGATACTTGTTTTTTTTTGTCGACAGACTTAAGTCTGCAAACATATCGATGATACTCGGTGTTTTGCTCTCTAAATGTAGTGAATACAGTAAATTTTTAAATCTCCCCATTCATCAAGAAATAGAGGGTGCATTTACACAGATTCTTAGCACAAAAATAATAGGTATAGACGAAGCGAACGCAATGATTTTTTTTGTTAAGTGATTAATACGTAAAATGTTGCCAATTTAGATGTAACGTTTCTTGTCGAAGACATTCTAATGATACCTTTTAAGCAAAATTTATCGACCAAACAGTATCATACTTGTGTAGTGCATTAGTTCGCTTGAAAGGTATCATATGGTAATTTAAAGGTTGGCCTAAAGTTGAATTAATTTATTACAAGTTAAATATAATTGTGTTTACTTTTGTAGTTTAGTGTACCGTTCACATATGCCAAACTTTATGCGTTTCGTTTGTAAATAATTAACGTTATATTTAGTGTGTAATTAGAGCCTAAATTATCTCTAGACGCGAGGGTTGTAAAAATAAAAAATCAAATGCCAAACATTTATTATGTACATCGCATACGGTGATATTACTATGATTCTGAAGAGTTCCTGTTAACTATGACATTAAAATTAGTTATTTTTATAGAGACAGATAGAATTATTAATAACGGTAGCTCATCACGTACAATTGTGCATAAAGTACATTTCAGGAGAATGTAATTGTAATTGGTAGGCGGGGCGAAGTTAATTTGAGACGAAGATGTGTGCGAGGATGGTCGAAAAGCAAATCGTTGAACATAGTACATATATTGAACAGAATCAGCGCACCTATCTATTTATAGATGAATTTATTTACTTATTTCAAAAACGTGTAAATACACCCTCAGTTAGCTCTAGTCTGTAAATAGTTCGTACGTACAAAATTGTACCCTGGTTGTGTCTGATCCAGTAATAATCATTTTATAGTCATCTTCCTCATTTAATGTTAAGATCCCATTTTCGTTTTGTTCATACTTTTTGAAAGTAAATTGTAAAGTTATTAAGAAGCACAAATAAAATACTCTACATTTTTTTGTATAAGCTGTTTCCTTCTTAACCCTCCGCATACTAGGTGACTAAATCTCACATGCATACTAGGTGGGGTTTGTCATACCCCGAAAATTGTATTTTATGACAGTTAAATGATAAGAAAAATTTTTTAATAACCAATAATGAATAGGTCTAAGTAAAAAACATTTATTTATGCATTAGAATAGACTTCTATTGATAAAAATACAAAAACTTAACTTTTTCTTCAACTTATAAACTATTGAGTCTTTTCTTGAGTAGGTACACTACTGGCCATATTAAATGGAACACACAAAATAAGTATGATATAATAAATATACGTTGAAAACTTTCTTGTATATGTATTTTATAAATAATTATTAATTGGGTTTTAAAAAATCATAAGTAAAACGCAACTAATAATAATGTTTTTAAATTTATTATATAAAATGGTGTATTTGCGTTGGACAAATTTAATGGAACAAGTATAGATAGCAGAATTAATCACTAAATAATTTGACAATTGGGTGAAAATCAGACGTGTTTAGCTAACCCGAAACGTCTTTTTATTTACATGTGAATTTATTTATATTAATTATGCATCCTAAACAACTTATTAAAATTGTAAAAGACCTTTATGATCGACATCAGAATTACAGAAAAGTGTCAGAAAGTGTATCGTTATCAACAGTGCATAGATTTATCAACAAGGATGAATCTAAAGTGAAAAAAGACTCCTAGACCAAAGTCTAAGCTCACTCAACGAGATGAACGACAGATTCAACGAGTTCTGCACAATTGCAGCGATGAGTTAAGGCGATGTACTAGTCGTGTATTCAAAATAAAGCTTATTTAAATCATGTCTCAACTAGGACAATTAAAAGGAAGCTTAATATATTCAATTTTAAATACAAAACCTTAACCAAACAGATTCAACGCGCGCAAGGACATAAGGTAAAGCGATATAAGGCTTGTCGCACCTGGATTCAAGTTTGCATTGATTGGAAAACTGTTATATTCATCGATGAAAAGCGATTTTCCCTAGATGGTCGTGATAATTGGTCGACGTATGTTGATCCTGATTGCAAAAATGTGAGAGATAGAGTTTGATGTGGGGGAGGCGGATACATGATCTGGGGCATGATGAGTTCAACAGGACTATTTTGGATTAAATTTTTGAAAGACAAAGCTAATTCTACTCAATACATTGATGTTCTCAAGGAAGCCAAGACTATTCTTGATGAACAATTTGGTGATGAAAATTATGCATTTCAACAAAATAATTGCTCAATTCATAAATCTCGACATACAACATGGCTAAAAAATTCCAATATTGAAGTCTTAGAATGGCCCACGAAGAGTCCCGATTTAAATATTATTGAGAACATATGGTCACACTTAAGTCAGAAAGTGTACGCTATAAAAGTTAAGTTTAATTCAAAAAATGAATTAAAATTTGCTATTGAAAAGGCAGTATCTGAAATAAATCATACAGGGTCAGAATATATTGATACTGTGTATATGTCCATTAACAAACGTCTACTTGACTGTTTTGAACGAAAAGGAGGTTTCATCAATTATTAAATAATAATGGTAGTGTAAAAATGTATTAAAAATAGCTTGTTCCAAAAAAATTGTCCACCTAAATTACATTAATTTCAATAATTTAAATTTAATTACTTAAGTTAAATATTTGAAGATGTTGTATTTTGAATATCATAATATACGAATATTATATACCAAGTTTGGCCAGAATCTATTCATTAGTTTTTCAATTATAACATGTTCCATTTTATTTGGCCAGCAGTGTACTAAATTCCAATGACACGTGTCAATTATGATACCGAATATTACGAAAACCTAACAAGAATTTCATTCTTGCCTCCTTATTGATATACAAATTAATTTCACGGCAATTTCTTAATGATTCGCAATAATTTAGACCCATACATTACATGAAAAATTAATTGAATAATTTTAATCGTTCCCTCTCACTTGCATTGACAAGATTATCGTATCTTCTCGCTCCCTTCCACTCATTGCTATGTTAAATACATTTTTTTAATATAAAACGAATTTTTACTAAATTAAATTAAAATTTTTCATTTGAAAGAACGCACAGCAAATTATACTAATATAATAAACACGAGGATGTGCGCATTCGAGCGAAAAGTGGCACATTTCCGAGCGAGGGAGGCAAATGAAGCGCGACGCGGAGCGGCGCGCTTCATTTTCCCGAGATCGGAATGTGCCACTTTGAGCTCGAATGTGCACACTCGGTTTTAAGCATTTTTTGCAATAATTTTGTCAACGAAAAATTAGTAAATAATTTTTATCATTCCCTCTCACTCTTACTTATGAGTTTATCGTATCTTTTCGCTCGCTCCCACTCGTAGCTATGGTAAAAATACGTTTTTCGAATATATAATCGATATATGTACTGAACTAAATTAAATTTGTTAATTGAAGAGAAAGTTTAATTTACAAAATTCAATAAATACGAGGATGTGCGCATTCGAGCGAAAAGTGGCACATTTCCGAGCGAGGGAGGCAAATGAAGCGCGACGCGGAGCGGCGCGCTTCATTTTCCCGAGATCGGAAATGTGCCACTTTTCGCTCGAATGTGCACACTCGGTTTTAAACTCGAATACCAAAGGTGCGGTTTTAACAAAAAAAAAATTGTTCATCTTAGTTATACCCCACCTAGTACACGGAAGGTTAACTTAAAGGGGGCGCTGTCGGAAATTTTTTCAGGTGGACGTGATGTATGGGTCGATTGCGCACAAGCACCTTTATGGGCATAGGACAGTGGCGCACCAAGCGAAATAACTCGACACAATAAATACCACCCTTATTCCGATGAAAGAAGAATTTCCAACTGAAGCGAACTTGTTTTTTGGTCGAGCCAAATAGTTTCCAGTTTTACACATAATCTTGGAAACAAAATCGATGGTACCATATTTGTACAACTTAATTAAATTAATCACCCTCAAATGGCAATTTATGGACGAGCTGGAAATATTCTATCTACAGTAAAACTTCTTTATGGCGAACACCTCGGGGTAATGGAAGTTTGTCCGTTATTAAGAAGTGTCCGTTGTTGCCAATTATACTGGATGAAAACCACCTCAATTCCTGGATCAACTGATTTGCTGTCCCGGCGTTTGTAAGAACTGTTATGATTTGCTTTAAACTTGTCAAGCTACCCTATTGAAGATTTAAAATCGGCGTTTTCTACAATTTTGAGAACTTCCGATGTCTTCTCACGAATCAGAGATTGCTCGAAGCAAAACTTTGATTTTGGAAACGATTATTTAGCCCCAAGAAAGACGCAGAACCTAATCTGTATAGAACGCAATTAGATCTAACAATTAACGCAGAAAGAACGAACGCAACCCTTAAAACTACAGAGACCCATATCGTCAAAAAGTAGAAATATAATAAGCGCTTTTGGGCAGAAGCCAAAAAGTATACAGTTGTTGATTTTCTGGTTTTACGATGAGAAAGCTGAAAAATTTGGGGAAAATCTAAGCCACCCTCTTCCGCAACTTCAAACTCTACTTCGAATTGAATAAAAAACAAAAATAGTAAAGAGTTTGAAATTGCAGCATTAAAATCGCGAATTCTAAGGGTGCCCCAATGCCCCGCCAGCGTGGGCACGGGGCGGTACACAAATATACAGTTTGTTAGAAAATAAACATTGTGCTTGCAGAAGGGTGAGACACGCCAATTTAACTTTAAAATTCAAAATAATTGAAAAATTGATAAAGCAAGGCTAGTGTCTCTCCAACTGTGTTGCAGACATAGAAAATTGCACTCAATAAACGGAAAATGCTCTCCTTCTCGACTTTTCGGGGGTTAATTAAATATCAACAATAAAAATGGCGAGGGGGCAAAGGGACCTTAAGAAAGACAACAAGCCCGAAAACTCAAAAATTCGAGCACTTCCGTTCGCAAAAACCTGAAGCATTTATGCTGTTTTTGCGGCTTATTGAGTCAATCAAATAGAAGGAAATTATCAACAAAATGCAGTTAGATAACTGAAGGTTTTCTTCACAAACACTTTGAGATGTTTTCCAAAAAAAATAAGATGCAGCGGTGTTTCTGGTCTTTTAACGCACAAACCCCTTTCATCGATTTTTTTTATAATGTTTGTTAATTTTATGAACGAAAATTGCTGTGGCTGATTTCAGAAAAACTAATTGTTATTTAAAGTTTAGGTAAAATTTATTTGAGTTCGTTCAAATTAAAATTTGATTCAATGTCAAAATAACACGTTTAACTTTTTCAACTGCTTAATTATAATTTATTAAAAGCAATAAATAATTTACGAATATTTAGAAACAAATGTTTATAGTCTTTCTAAACAAAAGATTTAGTGAACAAATGAGAAAAATTTGAATGCCTTTTTAACAAAAAAATTGGATTGGTCTAAAATCCTTATGCTTTTATTGAGCCGAGCTCATAACTCAACAAAAACTAAAGAAAAAGAACGATCTAATAATATTAAGCAATAATTGCAATTTTTATATTATTTAAAACTGTTTTTAAAAAGCAATAGTGTAATTTGTACTTAGAATCAAAATAAAATTGAACAAGCTTAAAATTTTGGAAAATGAATAACAGTAATAAACCTTTTAAATTTAAGCAAATTGTAAGTCTCGACAAATTTACTCTGTAAATAATTATAAACAAATTGTCGTTGGTTCACAAAAAACCTCCTGTATGCCAAAATCTTAACTTCCTTCTCAATATCAAAAACCTGATTAAATAATAATAAAATTATTTCATTATCAGGTTTTAATTAATCTTCCATGTTGAAATATTAATTATTACTTTCACATTGTAATTATTAATATTTTATTTTATTATTTGTTATTATATTGTTCTCCATTCGTTAGTGTTAAATCATTGATATTCAACGGAGCACAAAATTAGGTTTTTGAAAATTCCAAAAATTGTGCATAACAGTGCACAGAAGAGGTCTTAAATAAAACCAACGATAAAATCCAAAAACAATTTAAAAAACCATCAATTTTTGATTCCAAATTTGAAAAAGTAATAAACAGCCACAGTACCAAAATATAACTTTAAAACAAAGTTTTAAAAAAAAACGTTTGTTAAGTTTGGACAACAAACTATCAATTTAAAATGTAAATCCTGGCAATAAACATAATAAAAATGAGGTACAAATTGAAGAAACCGTCTGGAGCCTTAAAACTGCAAATTTAAACAAGCAAAATTATAAACTTTTCTCATGGTTGTATGGGTGACATTTGCAAAAAATTAATGAAATGAAAAATAAGAAAAATTATTAACACTGGAAAAAAAGTAATTATAAATGTCATCCATAAAACCCAAAAAGCAATCTATTTATTTTGAAATAATATTCTTTCGGATTTTGCAATAAAATCTATATGAAGAATTCATTCCAAAACAGAAAATATTTTTAATTTTGAAAAATTTAATTGCTATCATGACCCTAAAAGCCCTTCTTCCAGAATGGCGCAATTACGATGCTCCTCGTCAACCCGAAACCCGTTCAAATTCTGGAAGACAAATTACATAGCTAATTTTAGAAATTAAATGTTTTAAGGCTCCAGAAGACACCAGAAACACCAGCTGCAAGAGAAAAATTACAAAAACTTATCGGAACTGAAGATTCAATTCCTCTTCTCCCACGCTGGACGAACCTACCCTGATGTCCTTTATAATAAAGATGGCTTCACAATGTGGGGTTGGAACTAACCACTATTGCAATCCTCCTCGTCTACTTCTGGACCCCTGAACCCTTGGACTCCTGGACCATCAGCTACAATCGACACTCCCGAACTACCGAAGACCACTTTTTAAAAAACGCGCGCTTTTGTTATTTAAGGGATCAAAAACTACTTATTTAAAACTGGGAGGGTAACACTCGAGTAAAAGACTACGAAAATAAAATTCGACTTTCGCGCACACACTGACGACGAAATACATGGGCAGTCCTGCACACTCGCGACGGTATTCACGAAAAACGAAAAAGGGCAGCCGGGTCCCTCCGACCCGAAAGAAAAGCCTCAAAGTTAATCACCAAAAGGGGCCAGCTTTTGTTGACTGCATTTAAACTGTACAAAATCCAGGAATAGCCGTGGTAAAGGTTCCTGAAACACATAAATGGACAATTAGTGTAACACATCTAGTTCACCGTGGGCATCCACAATAACATTAAAATCACAAATAACTTTTGCAATTAAAACTGTACAAAGCTATACATTTGTCAAACAAATCAACAAATAGTTAGCAACATTTTAAGAACAGGTGAGGGCTGTTGCACAAGTTTTAATTGTAATAAATAATTATAATAATGAACAGCGCAAAAAGCGCGGCTTACCATGACAGAAGGGAAAGATGAACGCTAAGCGTCGGTAGTGTCGGGTTCTGTAATTTTAAAGCTAACATTTGTTTCACCAGCCTACTTTGTTTACCTAAAATTCATAATAAAATTAATTAATTAAAAATAATTTAACTATTTTATTAATCATTTAAAATAATCAAAAGTAATGTAAAGATTATATAATTTATCATAATGACCCCACATTTTCATGTATGCACTTGTAAATACAACAAAGTGCTAAAAACATTAAATTAGATAATTCCACACGTCCTCTAAGTTGAACTTACTTTACACAAAGTCTCAAAGACTTGCTATATGGTAAATACATGTTACATCACTTGTATAAGTAAAAAACAATATATGAAATGTGGTAAAAAATACCCTCGCCCAGCTTTCGCTACGATTTTTCAATTAATACCATCCACTAGTCCCAAATTCGAAAAATGATTAGTAAAACAATATTTATACTTGCATCCCTAAGAGCTAATAAAATTGTAATTAACTTTTTTAATGAAAATCGTATAAAGTAGCTAATTCCCGAAGTTAACTACGATATTTCAATTAAATAGCCTTTGTAATGAAAATTGTACAAAGCTGTGTTTTAGTATCATTTTAAGAATACAGTAGACTCGCAGTAATCTGGTCCTTGGCTAACTACTTATTGAAAACTGGGAAGAGAGCACTCGATTAAAAAACTCCGAAATCAAATTCGAAAAAAATAGATTAATAACGTAAAAAATAGAATGTAAAATAAGTGTTGTTTTACAATAAAATGAATCAATATTAAAATAATTAAACGGTACCCCCCTCTTATTAAACTTTAACTTACATTAATGATGCAGTTTTAATTGAACACTAAGACGAAGCAAATTTTTATACACACGTTCACTTTGATTTTCGGTTTATAAATGAATCCAAAATGTGTTTGAGTCGAACACAAAGGCATACAAATTACTCATATGTTAAAAAGTTGGGTAATGGATTTGATTATCGCTATCGCCCGACCACAGAGCGCAAAACAACCTGGGGACCTTTTTATTTAAATTGCTTATAGAAGTTAGATTATAACAAAATCAATAAAATAAATTAAAGGTAAATGTTTAACTCAGCAGCAATTAATTACTTGTTGCTAATTATTACTGAAAGGCTCGTTACTCTGATTTTCATGTGGGCCCCCTTGGTCCTTAGTTTTGCATCTGGTGGTTAGTATATTATATTGCAAAAATTAACGACACCTTTCACAATAAAAAAAAATATTTAAAGGTTTTCTCCTTTAGAGACAACCCTCTTAATTTTTTCTGTGTTAAATTAAGGCTTTTTCTATAACTTATTAAAAATTTAAAACCATATTTATAGACATAGATAATTAATCGAATTTTTAAATTGCACTTTTTGCAAACACGAACGATACTTTTTACAATAAAAAATATTTAAAGGTTTTCTGATTGGATGACGACCGTTTTAATTTTTTTTCTTAATTAATCAAAACCTCATTAAGAACATATTAATAATTTAGAACCGTATTTACGAAGGAAGATGATTAACCGAATTTTTAAAATTTACTGTTTGTACAAATAATAGTGATCTTTTGAGAAAATAATATTTAAAGGGTTTCTGTTTTAGTGACAACCCTGTTAATTTTTTCCTGCTAAATTAAAGCTTTTTTTTAAAACTGATTAAAAATTCAGGACCGTATTTATACACAGATAATTAATCAAATTTTTAAGTTTCACCTTTTGCAAACGTGAACGATGCTCTTCACAATAAAAAATATTTAAAGGGCGTCTGGATTAGCGACAAGCCCCCTGATTTCTTTTACTGGTTAATTAAACCCTTGTCAGCAACATATAAAAAAATTAGGGCTTTATTTAACCGCGAACATTGTTAAAACATTTTTTAAACTGCACAGAGAAAACTTACTGAAAAAGGTGCATACCAAAAAAACGATGTGTTCATCCGCCCCGTCGCTTGGAAGCCTTTTAATTCAATCGATCAAGAATCGATGTGCTATAAAAATACAAAATAAAATAATACCACATCGACAATTATCAGTTACCTAATTTAAAAAAATAATAACAATTAAATTTACCTATGCTTAAATCTGAAGGTTCTGCTTTTAATTGCACGAAGTCCGGCACTGCAATTGCGCTTTGTTCGAAGCCCATTTCTAAACTGTATTTCTTTAAAATTTCGGAATGTTCGAGAATGTTGATAAGCAGACCAGTCGAGCGTCGTTATCTCTTATGAAAAAATTGGCCTCGCATTCGCACAACAAACACCTGCTGACCTAAGCCTTGCTTTTGCTTTGGACGAAAATTTTGATTTAAAATGAAAATAAAACCCAAATAATTAATTCGTGTTGCAAAATTCTATTTTGGCTAATTGTCTTCTAGTTTGATTCATCATTTGTTGAAAAAAATACGAGGTGGTCTATTATTTAAAACCCTTATTTTTTTAAATAAAATTTAGTAAAAAATAATATCAAAGCTTTATTGCGATCGTAAAATAAGTGTAAGATCTGAAGCATTAGAAAAGAAATTGTTTAGAATGCTATTAATTAAAAATTTATAATGATAATTAAGATTTTGATCTGTCGATATCGAAGATATGGTACAGTTGAACTTGTTGTCCTTAGCTTCTGTTAGAAATAGCTTCCTCATAGTTGAGCGTGAATTAAAAATACTTTGTAAATAATTAGAGTAAAAATTAAATAAACATCGAATTAAAAATATATACCTATATAAATACCATAATGCAAGTTGTTTTTAAAAGTATTAAAATGTTTACACGTTTATTTACTCGTTATAGTATTGCTTTCTAAATATTTATAAAACATCGTTACGGCCGTTTAGGATAGTTTCCAATTATTTGCATTTAACATAATTTTTAATTGTATAGAAATAACTCACTCAGCGGCTTTGATGAGTGCACGTCGATGCTCGGTCGTTTGACCTACGCAAAGTTGACGTACCGCAAACTGAATTTTTCGCTTGGCTGGAAGCCCATAAGCCGACGCTGCGATCGCACTAAGGCACCCTTGCGCGGTGGTCGGGCGAATGCCGGCGCTCCGGCGACCGTCTCGAATTTGGAAATTTGTGCGAACTTTCATTCTAAACCGATTCCGACACTCTTTCGCACTCGCGACCAATTAAAACATTAATTAAACTCAGTTAAAACACTAATTTGTGCCGTTTTGCGTGGCAGCGAGCGACGAATGCAGGTTCAATTATGAGCAACGCACAGGTCGTTGGTCTTAAAAATAACGTAACCACTGGAAATTTTTGACGATGTTGCTACCTGTTTGGCATATATAAAAATCAATACTTTGTAGGTTCCGTAAAAAATCAATACATAAACTCCGCCCCTTTACTGCGCAAATGTGCCTTAACTTAAACGAAGCTTTAATACGAAGTGCTTCGTGAACGGCTTCGTGAAAAATCAATACATAAACTCCGCCCCTTTACTTAACCCAAATTTTCTATAACTTATACATAGGCAACTTGAATACAACGTGCTTTGAATGTAACATATGTGCTACAAAGAATAATTACAAAATTTAAATTATATCAGTCGTTAAAATATTTTTTTTAAACGATTTTAATACATTACTTAAAAATTGAAAATGCAAATATTTGTTTAATTGTATTATTTATTTGAACTCTTATAAATCAATTTAAACTAGTGCGTGTACCGTAGATGGTTCGCACGAGTTGATTTAAATTGGTTACATTATTTGTTTTTGGTGTGTACAAACTTATAAATAGTTATAAAACATCGGTACGGCCGTTTTTAAAAAGTTTTTTAATCGTATTTAACATATACCAAAATTGAAATAAACGGATAATGTTGCAAACTGCATACATCGCTCTCCCCCGCACCCCACTTGTGAATCGCAGGTTGAAGTGTTAAAAACGTTCTAGAAAATTTTAATTTTGACTAATTAGCGTTTGTGTGGAACAGAATAGTATTTAGCAAAGGGTTTTGGAACTCTCCGAAGTACACCCTGTATATAAATCTGAATTGTAAGCTTATTTTTAAATATTCTATGTTTTGTCGTTTTTGTTAAGTCACAAATAATACTTTAAAAATCTTTACGTCGCCTTTCTCAAAAATCTCGGCTTTTTTGGTCGTAATGGATTTCCAAAATGTTAGTTGCGAGGCCCAAAATTCATTTTCCTTTGTTCGACGTAGCGCTTTCGGCCATTTGCAACTTAACGTTATCGCGCTTTCCGGAATCGTGCATTTGAGTTTTTAAATAGGCACACGTGTTTATCGGTTTGTAATAATAATCTCTTATAAATAATTACAAAGCCTCGTAACGATCGTTTTTGGCAATTTTTGAAAATCTTAATATTTTCTGCTTTAATTCGAAACACCCTTTATAATGGAATTTGCGTTTGCACGTAATTAATTTGGAATTGAAGCTTACTTTGTAAAATTAAAGCAAATTATTGGGGTTTTGTTGAGTGATCATTAAAAAATTTATATACAAGGTGTTTCGCATTTTGGTGCACCACTGTGAAATTTATTGCAGTCGTTGTTCAAACGTTTTTTTCGCGATTTCAAAAGTTAAATTTACTTGACGATATATGTATTTATCTATGCAATCTTGTATGTGTTATTTTCCATTTAAGTGAAAGAAATAAAAGTAATAACGAAGTAGATAGCCAAAATAATTAAATTGATATTGCAGTTTGCAAGATTTCAATGCAATGTTAAAACTATGAAGGACGCAATTAAAAAAAATGTACGTATCCTCCCAAGCGGCAACAAAACTTGTGATTTATAAAATGCCAAAAAGAACTTTAATAAAAAAAACTATAGGAAGGTACATCTAAACATAGAGTTTAAAATAAATTTTATAAATTACTCGTTTTTAGTAACCGAATTAATTAATCAGTCATTCACTGGGCTATACTGCGGTCAATATTTACACAAAAGGTCATTTTCTGTACTCCACATTTTATAGTTAATTTTACAAAGTTTATAACGATAATGTTTTCATTAATTCATAAACAAAATTAACATCTCGTTTCAAGTGTAACGGTTTTTTTGAGTTTATTAATTAGTTTACTATTTTTTTTATATCAAAATAGCTCTCCATGCAACAAATTGGTCATTCACTGGACGTTTTACCCTACAGTTTATGTACAATGAAAAAAAATTAATATAATATAATATTTTCTAAAGCCACAACTACAATATTAACTATTTTTTTTAATATCCACAATTTAAATTAATTTAGTAAAAAGTTCCTTCTTTCGTTAAACTTTATCCGGGTTATATAAGTAATAATTTATGAAATATTTTTCGAATTGACTAATTTGGAAAAAATGCACATTGCTAAACGGGTTGAACTAGAGAAGTGGGATACACACCAAACTTTCCTTATTCAATTAAAATTTATAAATATTGCACACACAAAAATCATCATCAAAAACAAAATAAATTAGCTTAGCCTAAAGTTTCTTTTCGAAAATCTCCCCCCGCCACCCAGGCCAACTTGTTAAGGACAATTTTGCTAATGGATTTTCACGCCGAACAATCCAAAAAAAAAATACGTTCGTACAACATTAGAATTATAGCATTAAACAAAGCATTCGTTCGGCGCTTTCGTGCACATAAATTAGTGGCTAATGTTAAGAAATTATTCTCGAACGCATGCTTGATCGACTGTAAAGTGAAGGGAAAAGTCAAATAAGAATTTATATATACAAGTCTTACTTCTTGGTGGAATCTAGTGGATTGCTCAGCATCAATCTATACGCTTCCCTCAATATGAAATTCAAAGTCGCGTAAGTGTGCCTTTTTTTTTCTATTTTTCAATTTTTTTTGCTGTTTTTAATTCTAACGCAGAAAATCGCATAACTTGCTTTTGTATGTTTTTTTTTGGTCTAACTCTTCTCTATTTGTGTCTCAAGTGCGTTCGCTGTGTTCAACCAAGTGCCTTCCGTCGATTTTTAAAAGATGTTAAATTTTTTAAAAAAACAATCAAAGAGAACGGTATTTTATTAACTTTCTTTTTGAGACCTGTTTTATTAATATTGAAGTGTTATTATTATTACTATTCTTACGTAATTAATTATAAGAGTAGCGTAGGTTTGAGATATTAGCGAAATGCAAATTTCTCCGTTTTTTCTTCGGCCGAAAATTCGGGCCCCCCTTTTTGGAAACGTCACGCAACGCAGAACTAGTTCGGTACATATTAATGAAAATACAACTAACGGTACTAACTGTATCCTTTGCAACCTTGATAAAGATAAAATTATAAAAAAAAAAATATTAACATAAAAATGGTTGGACAAACCTCGCGTCGCCTTGAAATAATTTTGCATTAACGGGTAGTTATTATTATATTGATTAAATAACGCAACGTTGTGGACAAAAAAATTAGTCGTTCTTTCGTGAATACCAAAGCGAGCTTTTAGCATAATTTAGAATTTGATAAAGATTTTTATTGATTCCATACAAAATGTCACACACGTTGTTATCCTTGACCGGAAATCGCTTTTTGCAATTTTCCCTATAATGCACCGTTATTATAAACATTTTTCGACGTTTTCTTTTCGAACGAGCGTTATACAACGTTTGAAGAACCAAACCGCAGGTAGTTTAACGTGAAAAAATGTCGAAATTAAATTAAAATGACGAAATCGTAACGAGCGCTCCGTAATTTTGTAAGCTCGTTGGAAATTCAACCTCAAATTAGGAAACTAATTACAAATAATAATGAATTAAACATTAATTTCCTTCAGATCCAAGTTTTAATGAACAAAGTTTATGCCGTTTGGCGTTGCGCGATTGCCAACGCACGTTTTCGGGTTTTTTTACGAGCAAAACCGTGAACTTACAAAATGGGCCAATAAAAAATAAATTTCAGGTTCAGGCTTGGTACGAAATAAAGAAGGCAAAAAGTTTAATTTATAATAAAGGAAAGTGTACTTTCGTTTTTGTAGATGTAAACATTTACAGGCGCCAACGTCTGTCTGTATTTTTTTTTTCTTCAATTTTTGATTATTAAGGAACTATCAATTTGGTACGCCTGGTTCAAGGTGACTTCTTGAAATTATCGAAGGCTAGTATAATTGAAGAAATTACATAAGCTCGCATGTGCTCAAACGAAATCTAGCTTTTCCTTATTATAAAGCAATTAATAAAAAGTTCATTAGGTAATTACATGTACAATTTTTAATTATTTTCAAGTGAATCTGATAAATACTTAAAATTCGATTATATCAACGGTTTTTTTTAAAACTCAGCTTCTGATTGGTTATTGTTTTCTGACGTAGCGCTACGTCTTCCATCTTTAATCGGTTACCATAGCAATAAAGGTTAAGTTGCTTAAATAGATCACTTAAAAATTCATTTTGGGCTTAAACGAAGATTAATTAGAGATTGAGCATAGATAAAAAGCCACACTTTTTTATTAAAAAAAATATCTGTCAAAATTAGGTTAGAGCGAACGAGGACAGCGGTTCGAAGAATGTGTATGACGTTAAATCATAGTGTACGAGCACACAATCTTCTAATGCAATTTGTTGAAGTCATATTAGCCCAAACTTTCACTTTGTTGTTTAATTAAATTTTAAGACTTGCCTTAAAGTTTTCAAAAGAACGTACACACACACGCCGTAATCATGGGATCCATTAAATTAATTACATAAAACCTTCAATTGCGGGCGAGTCGTTTAAATTCAATTAAAACGATCTTAAATTATTTTGTTTGTAATTTAAAAAATTCGCGCCCCGATTTAAATTTGGATAATATTTCTGATTGGTTAATTCGGGGGAATTAGCCATGGCAACATTCTGAATTACCCAATCGCAAAAATAAATATTGTATGGCTAAGAGGAATGTCTGCTTAAAGGTCGATTTAAAGAAATTTAAATAAGGGACATTTGTGTTCGATGCACGTCTAAAAAAAACTAGCAAGTAAAAGGAAAAGGTATTTTTATTTGTCGACTTGTTTACGTTATTGGGATTCCGGGAATACCAGAAAGCTTATTGCACACCTTTTTCTTGGTCCATCCAGTTTTAGAGAATTGCATATTTATATTTTATTAGTTGGAATTAAAAATAAATAATTAAATTAAGCAACTCGCAGAGGTAACTCGATAAGTTATTTTTGAAGGTTGCGGATTATTACAAATGAGACAATTTTTTTTGGAATTTTAACTAATTATTGGGGCAACTAATTTTCGACCTCGAGCTCTCGGAATATGTGGGGAAAAATTGTCGCCTTTATTGTAAAAGACCTTAGTGTGAGGAAAACGACCTCAAAATTAAGCTCGATTTTTTTTGACGCGAACCTTTTTTTTTTTTGGTTCGTTATTGTGTGATGTGGGAGACCTAGAATTGTAATTAAGTTCCGAATGTTAAATATGGTTTCAATGTAGAAAAGACCTTTAAAAATTTTAAAAAATTCTCAGAGATTAAAATTGTATTACTGTAATTAATTAATTTTTTTTATTCGTTTATAAGGACCCATTTAAGTACGGGGCTTTGCTCTTAAAAAATAGACACTAAATGAGGGTTTAAAATAATTATATATTATTATTTATTATTAGTAAAATTATTTGCATATCTAAAATAGAAAATTTAATTGTTAAAAAGTCTTCCAAAAAATGAAAAATTATTTCAATTAATACTAAATTTATTATAATAATATTAAATGTTTTTCTTGTACTTGGTCGATTACCAAAGGGTACAAGACTTTGGGCTACGTACAGAGTCCTAAAAAAATTAATGAAGCGAAATCAAAATAAAAAGAACAATTAAATATTTTTTTTCAATTTTTTTTTGGTACCACTGCTAATTTTTGGAGAAAGCCAGCTCCATCCCTTATACATATTTTTTTATAGCCAAACGGAAAAAATACCTTTAGAATTTAGTTCAAATAAAAATTTAACCCTGCCATCAAGAAAGCAGACCCCCTCTTTATTTGATTTGCTTTTTTATTCAAAAAATAAGTTGGAAATCTATTAAAATTTTTTTTAAATCAAAAAATAATGAATTTTTAAAAATAAATTAGTTTTTTGCGTCTAACTAATAATTTTTGATATGATATCATTTTAAGATCTTGCGTGTAACGGTATGTTTTTTATTGGCCACTCCAAATCGATTTTTTGACTTTGATTAATAATTTTTTTCCAAACTGCAAATTTTAACCATCTACTAATCCAGTTCGGAGAAGAAACGCGTCACGAAAAGCACAAAAAACAGCAACCACATTCCGACGTCGGGAAAATAAAGCGCGCCGCTCCGCGTCGCGCTTCATTTGCCTCCCTCGCTCGGAAATGTGCCACTTTTCGCTCGAATGCGCACATCCTGCTATTTATTAAATTTTATATACTATCCTTTTTTTGAAATCAAAAAATTTAATTAAATATCGATTATGTATACTAAAAAACGTATTTTTGCTATAGCAATGAGTGGAAGGGAGTGAAAAGATACGACAAACTCATAAGTACGAGTGAGAGGGAACGATAAAAATTATTTACTAATTTTTTGTTGACAAAATTATTGCGAATCGTGCTTAAAACCGAGTGTGCACATTCGAGCTCAAAGTGGCACATTCCGATCTCGGGAAAATGAAGCGCGCCGCTCCGCGTCGCGCTTCATTTGCCTCCCTCGCTCGGAAATGTGCCACTTTTCGCTCGAATGCGCACATCCTGCTGTTTATTAAATTTTGTATACTATACTTTTTTTGAAATCAAAAAATTTAATTAAATATCGATTATATATACAAAAAACGTATTTTTGCTATAGCAATGAGTGGAAGCGAGGGAAAAGATACGACAAACTCATAAGTACGAGTGAGAGGGAACGATAAAAATTATTATTAATTTTTTGTTGACAAAATTATTGCGAATAATGCTTAAAACGGAGTGTGCACATTCGAGCTCAAAGTGGCACATTCCGATCTCGGGAAAATGAAGCGCGCCGCTCCGCGTCGCGCTTCATTTGCCTCCCTCGCTCGGAAATGTGCCACTTTTCGCTCGAATGCGCACATCTTCGTATTTATTAAATTTTGTATACTATACTTTTTTTGAAATCAAAAAATTTAATTAAATATCGATTATATATACAAAAAACGTATTTTTGCTATAGCAATGGGTGGAAGCGAGGGAAAAGATACGACAAACTCATAAGTACGAGTGAGAGGGAACGTTAAAAATTATTTACTAATTTTTCGTTGACAAAATTATTGTGAATAATGCTTAAAACCGAGTGTGCACATTCGAGCTCAAAGTGGCACATTCCGATCTCGGGAAAATGAAGCGCGCCGCTCCGCGTCGCGCTTCATTTGCCTCCCTCGCTCGGAAATGTGCCACTTTTCGCTCGAATGCGCACATCATCGTGTTTATTATATTAGTATAATTTACCGTGCGCTCCTTCAAATCAAAAATTTTAATTTAATTCAGTAAATATCGATTTTATATTCGAAAAATGTATTTACCATAGCAATGTGTGGAAGGGAGCGAGAAGATACGATAATCTTGTCAATGCAAGTGAGAGGGAACGATTAAAATCATTCAATTAATTTTTCGTGTAATGTATTGGTCTAAATTATTGCGAATCATTATGAAATTGCTGTGAAATTAATTTGTATTTCAATAATTTCAATATTTTCTTAATATTCGGTATCGTAATTGACACGTGTCATTGAAATTTGGTACTCAATGACTCAATAGTTTATAAAGTGAAGGAAAAGTTAAGTTTTGGTATTTTTATTAATAAAATTTTGTTAAATAAAAAATTATTAATTTTCAAAAATATTAATTAAACTCAAATAAATCAATTTTTTGCTTCTAACTAATAATTTTTGATATGATATCTTCAAGTACCATGCTAAGATTTTGTGTGTAACGGTATGTTTTTTTATTGGCCACTCCAAATCGATCTTTTGACTTTGATTAATAATTTTTTTCCCAACCATCTACTAATCCAGTTCGGAGAAGAAACACGTCACGAAAAGCACAAAAAAACAGCAACCATTTACCAAAGTAAAGATCTATAAATTATGATATGGTCCAAAAAAATGTGCAAAAAATCAAACAAGTTTTGAGCAATATTTGAATGTCAACGAGAATCGGGCACATCAACGTGCATAATTTATTTTTCGGCCGGCCCGGGCCAATTTCGCCTTCGGCCACTCGCAAATCGGCATTGCACTTTGCGAACCCAACATTTTTTTGCCGAATTAGAAAAAATTAACATCTTTGCGTAGCGCCTCCGATGCAATACCTTGGACGAAATGCCAATTAATTAGTTGCGAAATACAAGGATCGGTTTGCAGACAGGTTAATCGAAAGTTTGCTCTGCTTTGGGCGTTGCTGAAGTCCTACATACTAGCGCGCGGTGAAAATTCAATTATGTCGCACTTCCACCCGTTAGATTCGACGAAGAACGGATAGTCATCGTCTCGTCTGCATATTTCCTGGATCAAAAATGGCAGATTCGTGATTCGCACAAAAGATTAATGCACGGGCGTAGCCGTAGATGTAATAGTTGTACGTGTCGCTTTGACCTATGAACCGCATACTTTCACTATCGGGCGATGGGGCGATGGGACCGATGCCGTACCGGATGCCCAAGCCGGTTCTGCGCCAACCTGTTCTTCCAATATTTACTCGGATCAAGTGGCTGCGGTCGATACGAAAAAATCGTTCTTAGAAAGACTCGCAATAGTGCTTCTTTCAAGGCTGGCGAACAAAGAAGGCCAAAGAATTGTTAAAGTGCACAATTGAGCGTTTTGCCCCAAGGTGAGCGATCGGCTCGGTGCGGCTCTCAATTTTGCCCCACCCGAAAACGGAACTAATTAAAAAGCGAAGCGGCCCCGTTTCCAACCGTTTCGTTACTTCCGTGTAACTAACGTGAACAATTTTTTTTTTGTTAAAACGGGACGTTTTGCTTTACACCCATACCTCGCTATACGGCCGCTCTTTATACGGCATTTAGCTATAACAGCCCT
Organism: Sinopyrophorus schimmeli; assembly: GCA_036325965.1. NCBI lineage: Eukaryota > Metazoa > Arthropoda > Insecta > Coleoptera > Elateridae > Sinopyrophorus > Sinopyrophorus schimmeli. The sequence goes on along the minus strand of JARFIZ010000014.1, from coordinate 118,698 downwards.
CTTCAATTAAGGCACGTTTTCGATTTACGGCCTAAAATGTTTCGCTATAATGGCAAACAAAACTTTTTTTCGATGTCTATATATCTACATGTTGCCAATCTTGCGCATGAATTTGTATTAGATTAATTGATTCCTTATACGGTTTTTCGCTTTGCGGCCAAGTTTCGTGGAACGTATCTAGGTCGTAAAGCGAGGTATGGGTGTATTTACTTTATTTTAATAATAAATAGATAAAATAATATTACTTAGGGTAGAACTATCGGCTTTGGATGTGTTAAGCTCAATTTGTAAAGCTATACATTATTTGTTCAATTATTGAAGTTATACTTCTTTTGGCGCAGTGAGAGTGAATTTCCATTGAATAAAAAAATACAGTATTTATTTTTTGACTATTGAAGGAAGTAACCAGAGAAATAGGGGAAGAAACATATTATTAATTGTATTGTTTCTTCATGCTGTTTAAGTAATTTTGGTTTTACTATAAATTCAAATAGACTGTTTGCCTATAAATCCAAAAACACCATGTTATAAATTTAAAATCAATTTAGAACTTTAAACATTGGTTTATCAAAAAAAAATAATAGATATATTATAATATTAATTTTTCATTTATGAAATCTATAGTAAAAATTATTAAAGTTAGTATTCGATGTTTTAATTTTGATTCAGTAAAAACTTAAATTCTATGGTTTATGAAATAATTGTTTTTTTATTTTATAACTTTATCATTTTCAATGAAATGATACTACTAATTATATTTTAATAAATCAGACAATTAATTTAGTACATAATTATACAAAAACGACCCAAAATGAGAAAATAAAAATTATAATGGATATTTGTTTTTCCCTATGGGATAAATATTAATTATTACATACAAAATTAATATACATTACTTTACTTTAATAATAAATAGATCAAATAATATTACTTAGGGTAAAACTATAGGCCGTTGTTATGCTTTATAATTGTTTATTAGCTATTACTATAAGATGAAAAAATAATAAAAAAATTCTTGCATAGCTATGAAAGAAAGAAGGCATTGATTTCCTATTGAATTTGTTAAAATTTCAAATTAAAATTATGGCATTTTCAAAAATTGCTAAAACGGCCGTTTTTATACTTTATAATTGTTTATTAGCTATTACTATAAGACGAAAAAATAATAAAAAATTTTGCATAGCTGCGAAAGAAAGAAGGCATTGATTTCCTATTGGATGTGTTAAAATTTCAAGTTAAAATTATGACATTTTCAAATATTGCTAATACGGCCGTTGTTATGCTTTATAATTGTTTATTATAAGATGAAAAAATAATAAAAAAATTCTTGCATAGCTAAAGAAAGAAGCCATTGATTTCCTATTGGATTTGTTAAAATTTCAAGTTAAAATTATAGCATTTTCAAAAATTGCTAATACGGGCGTTTTTATACTTTATAATTGTTTATTATCTATTACTATAAAATGAAAAAATAATAAAAAAATTCTTCCATAGCTGTGAAAGAAAGAAGGCATTGATTTCCTATTGGATTTGTTAAAATTTCAAATTAAAATTATGACATTTTCAAAAATTGCTAATACAGCCGTTGTTATGCTTTATAATTGTTTATTAGCTATTACTATAAGACGAAAAAATAATAAAAAAAATTTTGCATAGCTATGAAAGAAAGAAGCCATTGATTTCCTATTGGATTTGTTAAAATTTCAAGTTAAAATTATGACATTTTCAAAAATTGCTAATACGGCCGTTGTTATTCTTTATAATTGTTTATTAGCTATTACTATAAGACAAAAAAATAATAAAAAAATTCTTGCATTGCTGTGAAAGAAAGAAGCCATTGATTTTCTATTGGATTTGTTAAAATTTCAAGTTAAAATTATGGCATTTTCAAAAATTGCTAATACGGCCGTTTTTATACTTTATAATTGTTTATTAGCTATTACTATAAGACGAAAAAATAATAAAAAAATTCTTGCATAGCTGTGAAAGAAAGAAGGCATTGATTTCCTATTGGATTTGTTAAAATTTCAAATTAAAATTATGACATTTTCAAAAATTGCTAATACAGCCGTTGTTATGCTTTATAATTGTTTATTAGCTATTACTATAAGACGAAAAAATAATAAAAAAATTTTTGCATAGCTGCGAAAGAAAGAAGGCATTGGTTTCCTATTGGATGTGTTAAAATTTCAAGTTAAAATTATGACATTTTCAAATATTGCTAATACGGCCGTTGTTATGCTTTATAATTGTTTATTAGCTATTACTATAAGATGAAAAAATAATAAAAAAATTCTTGCATAGCTAAGAAAGAAAGAAGCCATTGATTTCCTATTGGATTTGTTAAAATTTCAAGTTAAAATTATACATTTTCAAAATTGCTAATACGCCGTTTTATACTTTATAATTGTTTATTAGCTATTACTATAAGATGAAAAATAATAAAAATTCTTGCATAGCTTTGAAAGAAAAAAGGGCATTGATTTCCTATTGGATTTGTTAAAATTTCAAATTAAAATTATGACATTTTCAAAAATTGCTAATACAGCCGTTGTTATGCTTTATAATTGTTTATTAGCTATTACTATAAGACGAAAAAATAATAAAAATTTTTGCATAGCTATGAAAGAAAGAAGCCATTGATTTCCTATTGGATTTGTTAAAATTTCAAGTTAAAATTATGACATTTTCAAAAATTGCTAATACGGCCGTTGTTATGCTTTATAATTGTTTATTAGCTATTACTATAAGATGAAAAAATAATAAAAAAATTCTTGCATAGCTATGAAAGAAAGAAGGCATTGATTTCCTATTGGATTTGTTAAAATTTCAAGTTAAAATTATAGCATTTTCAAAAATTGCTAATACGGCCGTTTTTATACTTTATAATTGTTTATTATCTATTACTATAAGATGAAAAAATAATAAAAAAATTCTTCCATAGCTGTGAAAGAAAGAAGCCATTGATTTCCTATTGGATTTGTTAAAATTTCAAGTTCAAATTATGGCATTTTCAAAAATTGCTAATACGGCCGTTTTTATACTTTATAATTGTTTATTTTATTGTTGACTGGCCAACAATTAAACTATTTACCCTTATTCCAATGCATAAATAAATATGTGTTTTACACGGAGAAAAAAATATCCTTAATATAACTATCTAACGTATACCCAATTGACGTATTGTTCTGACAAGGATTCGAATGTCTAATTTAACGATATTTATAAGTCAATTTGACAATTCATAGTATGATCAAAACAGCTCTACATAGTATACTTATAATAAGGATTCATTTATTTGATTCAAGCGTTCAAACGAAAAGCTCTCGTGAACGTGTGCAGTATCCGTCGTGTAGGTAACTGTATAGTTAATTTGAGGATTTGAATAGCTAAAATAGGGATACGTATGGTTATTATAACGATATTTTGTTCTCCGTGCATATCCGTTAAATCACTATGACAAGAATCTTTTGAATGTCTAAAACAGTAATACGGATCGTTACTATAACGATCCGCAATAAGGAAACTCTGGATAGCTAAATTAGCTATACGGCGTATCCCTGTGAAAGATAACTATCCAACGGATAGCTATAATAGGGATACGTATGGTTATTATAACGATATTTTTTTCTCCGTCTATTCATTATTGGATATTAAAATATACTTCTTATCATTGAATTGTCATAAAGTACAATTTTGCGAATTTTATGTCATTTTTTTTTCGGGGTATGGCAAACCCCACCTAGTACGGCATGTGACATTTGGTCACCTGGCATGCGGAAGGTTAATTCGATTCCACTTCCTCTTGCTCTTAAAATTTCAAATCGACTCTTTCAAATTCAACTATAATGATTTTTTCCTATTTTTTTGCAGAATAGCTTTAGGGTTAGCTTGTCTCACAGTGATCTGCTCAGCGCGGCCAGCTGATGATTACGATTACGAGGACGGGGCCGCGGCCCCCGCAGCACCCGCCAAACCCAGAAGTCCGTTGTTGAACAGAAGGAGCCCGCTTTCGCGGCCAGGACCGGCCGCTAAATCGACCACGACGACAGCCGCCCCCGAACTAGAGGTACGCCTTGCTTACGTCAAAAAAAAACCGTTTAAATGCCAATAAATTTGGACGCGTTGTTTCCTGCAGGAAGCGCTGCGCGACCGGTCTTTTAAAAAATGCATATTTGTGAATTCTTAATTAAAATTGTTAATTTATGTTTTAAATACCAAGACAAGAGTGAAAGCGTCAAGGAAAAAATTACAGCGCCAGGGAGGACGAGTGTGTTTCCTATTTGTGTAAATCTGGTTTTGGGATTGTCATAATTCGATTTGCCGCTTTTTTTGTCGGCCGATTTAGTAGTTTTTTTTGAGTAAATCGAAATTTGTGTAGAAATCTATAAATTTAACTTATTGGTTACTTTGGTTTCACAACAATATTGATCGAATTTTGTTCAAAATTTAGGGACATGTTTTTTTTAAACTATTTAGACGTGCCAACCTAATTTAAGTAATATTTTTTAATGATTTATACGTGAAAATAATGAAATACAAAAAAAGAAGACATTTCTCCTAAGAAATATTATTAATAATCCTGTCAGATTTCTATTTACATTTTTTTTAACTGTTATTTGACTTTTTTTAGGTTAACCGATGGGTAATATTTTTATATTGAGCCCACTAAATGATTACCAACATATAAAATTAATTTTACTAGTTTTGTTGTGGCTTACAACTCGTTACTCTGGCGACTGCACTAAATTATGTGCCATAGCGTCACATCACTCTTAACGTAAACAAAGTATAAGCATAATTATTGGGAAAATAATAAATTCACATATTTTTTGACTTGATTTGTTAACCTATTATAATAAGTTTTCCACAGCTGCTGTTAAAGTAACAGAAACGTTATTTTAATTAAATTAATTGAATAATAACTTAATAATTAAAAGACAAAACGTATAAAATTAAGGTAGATAATATTTTTTTGTTTCTAACAGCGATTGGAACAAAACCTTTATTTATTTATGTACAGTGGAAACTCGGTTATCCGGACTAATTATTGTTGCAGCTCATTCGGATAATCGAAAATTCGGTTAATTGAATTATAGAAAAAAAACTTCGTGTTTTTTCCTGTTAAAACGGAACGCTTCGCAATCGTGCTTAAAACCGAGTGTGCACATTCGAGCTCAAGTGGCACATTCGATCTGGGAACGCGCGAACGTCGCGCGCTTCATTTGCCTCCTCGCTCGGAAATGTGCCACTTTTCGCTCGAATGCGCAAATCTTTGCATTATTACATTTGTCTAATTTATCTCAGGCTGCTTCAAGTCAAAAATTTTAATTTGGTGCAGTAAATATCGATTTCGTGTTCCAAAAACGTATTTACCATAGCAAATGAGTGGGAGCGAGCGAATAGATACGACAAACGCATAAGTACGAGCGAGAGGGAACGATAAAAAATTATTACTAAATTTTTGTCGCCAAAATTATTGCGCATCGTGCTTAAAACCGTGTGTGCACATTCGAGCTCAAAGTGGCACATTCCGATCTCGGGAAAATGAAGCGCGCCGCTTCGCGTCGCGCTTCATTTGCCTCCCTCGCTCGGAAATGTGCCACTTTTCGCTCGAATGCGCACATCATCGTGTTAATTGGATTCGACTATATTAATAACAAATCCTTCAAATGCAGATTTTCTATTCGGAAAGAGTTTTTGCTTGAAAGTGTACATACTCCTTAATAATTGAATTTGCCTATCTTATTCTTCTCTCTTACAAATAATATTAATTAAATCAAACTGAACTAAATGTACAACTTCTCGCTTTTCTTTTAATTAAAAATTATAGTAGGGTATTTTTACCGAAAACCAAATTTCTAATTTAGTACTTTTAAACTAGACTAGATGGGAGACTTCATCGTACATGAAAAAAAATACTTTAACTTTTTCCTAATTTTGACTCTTATTTCCCAACCTTTTTTAAACATACCCCACCCAAGTCATTCTAAAATTTTGATGCATTTCCTATGTAACAGATAAATATTTTTTTATATTTAAAAATTGAATTAATCCATAAATGAAGTCTAATTACAACAGTGTATACAAAATTTGCCTTAAAATTAATTTGTTTATAATTTCCAGAAAAATTAAAATTACCCAAAAATATTTGCAGACATTAATTTTGAAATATAAATCTTCAAGAATCTGCAAAAGATGATATAAAAATCAACTAGTTGATTTTTAGTGGCCCACTTCAGAAAATTTGAGTCATATACAATTTGAATTAATCAAAAAATGCGAATTAGTAAATATTCGAAAGTACACCTGAAAATATTTTTATCAAGCTCGCTACAATTAGGCGTGTGGAAGAGCACCATTATACCTTATCAAAAGGAATAAAATATCTAACCTTTTTCAAACCAAAAATATATCTACTTTATTCGACTTTTAATTTTTTGAATTGAAGAATAAAATAATAATATAGGCAAATCCGATAAATACGAGGATGTGCGCATTCGAGCGAAAAGTGGCACATTTCCGAGCGAGGGAGGCAAATGAAGCGCGACGCGGAGCGGCGCGCTTCATTTTCCCGAGATCGGAATGTGCCACTTTGAGCTCGAATGTGCACACTCAGTTTTAAGCATTATTCGCAATAATTTTGCCAACAAAAAATTAGTAAATAATTTTTATCGTTCCCTCTCACTCGTACTTATGAGTTTGTCGTATCTTTTCGCTCGCTTCCACTCATTGCTATAGCAAAAATACGTTTTTAGTATATATAATCGGTATTTAATTAAATTTTTTGATTTCAAAAAAAGTATAGTATACAAAATGCAATAAATAGCAGGATGTGCGCATTCGAGCGAAAAGTGGCACATTTCCGAGCGAGGGAGACAAATGAAGCGCGACGCGGAGCGGCGCGCTTCATTTTCCCGAGATCGGAATGTGCCACTTTGAGCTCGAATGTGCACACTCAGTTTTAAGCATTATTCGCAATAATTTTGCCAACAAAAAATTAGTAAATAATTTTTATCGTTCCCTCTCACTCGTACTTATGAGTTTGTCGTATCTTTTCGTTCGCTTCCACTCATTGCTATAGCAAAAATACGTTTTTAGTATATATAATCGGTATTTAATTAAATTTTTTGATTTCAAAAAAAGTATAGTATACAAAATGCAATAAATAGCAGGATGTGCGCATTCGAGCGAAAAGTGGCACATTTCCGAGCGAGGGAGGCAAATGAAGCGCGACGCGGAGCGGCGCGCTTCATTTTCCCGAGATCGGAATGTGCCACTTTGAGCTCGAATGCGCACACTCGGTTTTAAGCACGATTACAAAGCGTCCCGTTTTAACAGTAAAAAACTTGGTCGAATTGTTACTTATATTTACAAAAAACGCAACAAATATTAATCACAAAATAAAACAGTCGCACATTATCTTAAAATCAACAAAGCAAAAAAACACTGCTTAGTGCGAAATACAAAATTAAATAATAAAATACTTAGTAACAAATACCGATGTTTACTTTTCGCAACCCGGATAATCGCGAATCCGTATAACTGAGGTTTTACTGTAGTTTGCTAACGCGAACAAAGACCGAAAACGCAAAGTTTATTAACACGGGTCATTTACCATGTCTTTATCGGCAATCGTATCTTTTTTAAAATTTAAATCGGCAATCTTAACGCATTAATAACTTTTTCGCGCACACATGTATGGGCGCTTTATAAAGAGACAAGACAAAGCCACAAAAAATGAGCTAACATCTTTGCGTCGGTCTTTTTTTTTCTTCGGGCAAAATTAAAGGTAGTCTCACCGAAGTATCGGTATTTTAATTTTTTTTATAATACGTAAAAAAATAAAATATTCTGGCAAATCCCCAGCACCGAAGTTGAGTATTCCGAAGATGTCAGCGACGGCCAACCTCAACCGTCGCCAACGTGATTTTAATAATGGAATTAAAATACCGAAACTGCAGGAAGAAAACTTTCCTTTGATTTTTATTTAATTCTACATTTTCAACAAAGGGGGCTAAAAATGATTATAATTAGACTTTAATTTAATTATTAATAAACAATACATTTATGTATAGCTATTTACAAAATATTTAAGTTAAATTTATTATTTAAATCTGAGAGGGTTGGTTTGATTAATAATTTTTAATATCTATTTTTTTAATTTAATTTTTGTATGGTTTATTAATTTTTTATAAAACACCAAAAAGATAGGATATTCGTGTACGGAACATAAGAAAGTTTATAACGTGACTAGTAATTAATAACTTAATAATAGCAAATAGATGCGCCTTAAAAAAAATTTTTGAAAATTCTTAGCTGCATTGTCTCACACACCCACACATACCAATATTACTAATTCAAATTCAAACAAAAGTTAAGAATAGTGTAAATAGAAATCTGGCCAGGGTTGCATAATTCTGAAGTATGACGTCGTGCTATTCTTAATGCGAAAAAGATAAATCAATAAAAGATTTGATAAAGTTAGCTCTTTTTTTTTCTAAATTGATAAACGAGCATGCCCATAAAAATTTCTTAATAAGTTTTAGTAGTAGTAGTTAGCGATACGTAAATGCCAGATTTTACCAACATTAAATAACTTATATAAATTATAAATACTGGCATTTAGACTTATGTAATAAATTATTAAGCATGGCTATAGTTTTAAGAGATATACAAATGATAGCTTCGAGAAAGAATAAGTATTCGAATTTTCCTATTGCTCACACCATTAAACCTTTTTCAAATGTCTGCGTGTTGTAATCGAAAAATATTACTAGACAAATACTTGTATTTATATTGTAATAATGTATTTGTCAATGCAATGTCTGTACACATGGAACTGCATTCCGTTGAGATCGTTTTCTGAATTGTGGGTGACGTCCCCCTTTTCATTTTTATAAGCAAGCCTATTTTGTAATATTTCCCGAGTAAAAATGAAAATTTAATTATTTATTATATAGCATTGAAGGTTGATTCTTTCCCAAAATTGTTTGAAAAAAAACCAAAAAAATTATTATTAAATTCTTTTTGGGGGGTCAAAAAATTTTTAGTAAAAAATGAATTGTTGAAAAGCGACAATTTTCGAAAAATATCTGTAAACAATTATTTTGTTGCAATTTAAAAAGGAACGCCACTGCTGTTTTTTATAATTTTCTTGTTACTTAATTAATTATTAAAAGACCGAGATAAAAGTATATTATTAAAGACATACTATAAACTATGTTTAAACAAATGTTAATTAAAAACTAATATAATTAAATAGGGTGGCCCACAAATAAAAAACCTCTTCATACAATTTAATAATAAAAATTAAAACAATTCAATTTGGGGAGGATTTATTTCATAGTTCGCCTCTTTTACTTTTTAAATATTTGTTAAATTTTAATAGAACTGGGTTAAATTGTTTATTCATAACAACACATTCTTCCGTAAAATGTATAAAAATTAATTAAATACGTATTATGTATTTTCTACTCTATCGAAATTTTGATGCGCATTTAAAAAAAAATATATTGTTTTGGATTACCCTATATATATAGCTATACATATAAATAAAAATGAAGTGTCTGTCTGTGATTTCGAAGTAAAGACTTTTTTTTAATTTAACATAGTTATTTGATCGTCACCAAAGCCCAAACTTGCATTTTTAAAATTTTTGTCTGTCTGTCAATCTGTCTGTCAGTTTGTCCGCCCGTATATCTTGAAACGGCTGAACCGATTTTGACGGGACTTAAATTAACAGGTAGAAGACACTATCCTTGAGTAACATAGGCTATATTTTATTTTGAAAAAATTCGTTTTACTCCGAAATCGCAATACCCGTGCGAAGCCGGGTGAGCCAGCTAATAAATAAATAAAATAGTGTGCATCTATAGTGCGGCCATGCTTTCGCAACGTCAATAAAATATAATAATTCTTTATTTAACAATTAAATTTTCATTTTTACTCGCGATATCCTTTTTTTTCATGTACAATTTTGTTTTTAACTAGATTACTTCGTTAAATAGCGCTTATTTCTAAAAACAACTATAAATTTTGGATTTTTGGATCTAAAAAGTTCACTCAGTGCCCATTGTAACTTTAACTCTCACATAATAAGAAATCGCATTAAACAATTCATTTCAGGAAGAAGAAATCCCCGAAGAAGAACTCGTGGAAGAAGAAGTCCAGCCGGAAACCAGCTCCACGACCGAATCCAGCCGACTGCTGAAAGGCGGCATCGTGAGACCGTTCCGAAGCAACCAAGACCTTTTGGCCACTTTGAAGAAGAGACGAGAGCAAGCCGTCATAAGTAAGGCCATCTCTCTGACCGATCTTCGCCATTTAACACGAATTCGTTACAGATAAGAGCCAGGCCAAAGCGAACGGTTCGGACGCCGAAGAGTCGGCGCCGGTGGCGTCGGAAGCGGAGAAGCAGTCCAAGGGCGTCCGTCGGGCGGCGCCAGAGGCCGATACAACAAGAAAGAAAGTGCGGCGGCGGCGGCTCCCGAAGAAGAAGGAGCGCCTTCCACTGCGGCAACGCGAACGGGCGCGCGAAGATTTAGGAACTAATTTCTCTTTAAATTACATTACAAAAAAATCCATAAAGCTTTAAAAAAATAGTAAAAAGTAATAAATTATAAAATTTTTAAAGTCATACATTTTTTTAGAGACTTTGTATGTTACGGATTATATTTAAGATTATAATAATAGATGAGTAATAGATGTTTTCATTTTTGTATAAAATATAAAATACATACTTTTTAGAGTCTTCATTGAGCTATGCCTATAAATTTAGCAGCATCATTTTTATAGGTAGAGATCTTGTTTTTACTAAACTATAGCTATGATAGCGTTGTGAATAAAATGAAATCGATTAATTTAATTTAAAATGTATATTTTGATTTTTGAGATTGAGAAAGCTCCACCTTCCTCCCAAAGCATAGTAAATCAAAGAGGAATTATTGTTGCAGGTCTTTTGTTAGAAATATTTAGTTCTAGGAAATGCCTTGATTTTATTTTAATAAGAAAGACCTTGATTGATTTTTCTACAACTTACACCTTTCTCTATATAGATTTTTTTAACTATATTCCTTATTTAGAAATAAGGAAAAACTAATGTTGATACTGTTTGATTCGAAATTGTCCCATTGTTATTTTTTTTAATTTAAAGCTGTGCTCAAAAAGTGTTTTTTTTTAATTTCATTTAAAAAACTATTGAATTTCAAAATTGTATTTAAGAACTTTGTTAAACTGAAATTATTGCAGTAAGAGATTGCTATGTTGTGTTGAAATTGCCTTTTTTATTTAAAAATAATTATTTAATTCAATAATAATTGTTTATTGCAACCACCTACGACATTAGATTTTTAAACATGTGCTAAATTCCTTTTGGTTGCCATAAATGAAAAGTTCGATTAAAATTAATTGATATTGTTAAAGAGCCCTTCGCAAGATTCCAAAAAAATTATAGTAACAAATTAATTTAAAAAACTAAATCCATTTAAATTAAATATTAAAAATATTTTGTTAACAGTATTCATTTTTCGAATTAAATTTTATTGTTTAAAAAATCTAAATCAAAAGTAAACAATATATTTTAAATTTTTTCAAAGCTTTTAGGAAAGTCGCTTTAGTGTCTTTCGACTTTTGAGAATGGCAAAATGTAGGAAGGCATGCACAAGCATAATTATTCCTCCTTTTTGTCGAATCTTTTTTATTTATCGTTTTGTCGTGAAAGCTTTTATAAACAATTTTTTATTTTAAAAGCATTAAGGTCAAATTAACAAATACGGAAGCTGGAAGTTAAATTATCGAACGACTTAAAAAAATCGAATTAGGAAAATTTCATGGAATTACCTGTTTTGTTAAAACTCAATTACACAATGCATATGATTTATAAATTTTGATTAATTGATTATTAAATGTTAAGTGTTTATCATCGAAATTCTAAGAAAGACAAGCAGTCAGCAACAAAAACCCAAAGACGTCGTCAAACGACATTTTAAATAAACAATTAAAATGTTTCAAATTCTCCGATTATAAGTAAACACACCATTTTTATAAAACAACTGTAAATGTACCAAATTTCTAAAAGTTAAATGAAATATATATACAGTGTGATCGAGATAGATTGAATTGTGTTTAAAATTACTGCCGTATTAGTTTTAAAAGTTGATACCCCTGACATAGTATGCCAAAAAATTCCTAACTGTCACTTGTGGACATGGGAAGATCACTTCTGCCCGCCATCACGCTCAATTTTGTCAGAGTCGATATAACTGTGTATGACAACTTGTCAAAATGAATTTCTCCAAAATTGATTGCGTCAATTTGGTTTCCCCACAAAACAACTTATAATTTGATCTGTTATTAACGTGAGAAACACAAAATAACTATAAAAAATCTAGAAACCGTAAAAATATACTTTTAAGTTGGTATTGAGAAGTCACACCGGGTGACAAAATTGACTCCCATTTAAAAGCATTGAGTGGTCACCATAAATAAAACTAGACTAGTGTTTGTTTCTGAAATACAGTCGAACCTCGATAAGTCGAAGTCGAAGGGACAGCAAAAATTATTCGAATTACCAAAAACTCGAGTTACCAAAAGAAGTTCAGTTAAATACTTCCGTTTTGATCATATGAGGCTCAAGTGTGCACATTCCGATCTCGAGGAATGAAGCGCGCGCTCCGCGTCGCGCTTCATTTGCTTCCTCGCTCGGAAATGTGCCACTTTTCGCTCGAATGCGCACATCCTCGTATTTATGGGATTTGCCTATACAGGCGAACCTCGATAAGTCGAAGTCGAAGGGACAGCAAAAATAATTCGTCATATCAAAAACTCGAGTTACGAAAAGAAGTTCAGTTAAATACTTCCGTATATATGTATATATATCATTCATTTTTTATAGAAAATAACCAAAATTGATATACAAACATTAACATTATTTATTTTTAATAAGACCCTAAAAAATATAGTTATTTACATATTATTTACTGTTAAATTCAAAGTAATCTAAAACTAAAATGTAAAAATAGTTCTTTTTGTTATAAAAGAAACGGTAAAACCATCTTGAAATTGTTCATAAGGCATTTAAATCTTGTATTGTAGTATAAAACCTTTTCGGCATAGTTAACAATAGAGCTTTTAAAGCATCAATAACACCAAACCAAGCCGTCCTTAATCCTCTCTCAGGTAGCAAAATATTTAGAAAAGTTGTAAAATTAAACTTCGAGTCATCGACCTATTTACTAATGGAAACTTGAATTTAATGAATTGTAAAACGCTTCGACTAATTAAATAATTCGATTTATTAAATTTCGAGTTATTGACATAAAAATTTTAACGTTGAGATAGGCAGGTCCTAGAAAAACTGGTTCGAGTTCGAGCTATCAAAAATTCGGCTTATCGGCGTTCGACTTATGGAAGTTCGACTGTATGTATAAATTATTGGTGTCAGATCTCGCCCGGTCAAGTCTCAGTACCTATTCGTCCGACATCCTGTTTTGGTAAATAAATTTAAGATTTAACCCTACTCTGGGGAAAAACTGCGATGTGCACCACTGTTGTGTTACTTGTTTTTAATTTTTGGATTGAGAAGTCATTTTTTTTTTCAAAATCAATATCCAAAACCATTGAAGTCACAAAAAATGATTCCCACCTCTTCTGGCTCATAAATTATTAAAACGGCGACATGCATAATTATGGTAAACCATTTCTGTGCTTCAATTTTGCATAAGGAACGGAAAAAAAGTGGCAGAATTGATGGTTACTTAGAAAAACCGCAACCGGGGAGCGCACAGAAATAAATAATTATTTTACCGATGCGACCGATTTCTAAAAAAACTCATGTGGTTGCTGGCGGCAAGGCAATCAACACCGAATTAAAATCAGGTAGGCAGCAGAAATGCCAAAGAGCACCTCCAATAGGTCATACTGATTGATGTCAAATATTGTATGACTTTTAATGGCATTTTCTTCGAAAAAAAAATCGCATAAAATTCGTTATTTATTTCTTTTCCATTTTTCACAACAAAAAATTAATTATTAAAATTCCAAAACATTTTTTTTTAAATTCAAATATTCAGAACAAATCATAATTTTATAATAACGCAATTATTTTATTTAAGTCTTAATACTTTTGATTATTACAATAAAAAAACTTGGTTTGAGGCATAGATATTAAATTTAAAAATAAAACTCAAAGGGCCTTTAATATTGTTTTGGTTTTGAATAATCCCGGCGGCCCCAAAAACCCCGTAGATCAGTGTTCCCAAACTTTCGACATCTGGGTACCCCTTCTATAATTTATGTAAAATTGAGTACCCCTCATTAAAAAAAAAATTGCATGTACTTTAATAAGAACCATAAAAATAATTCATTAATAGCAGCCAAAGCGTACCCCCACTAAACTCTTCCCGTACCCCTGGGGGTACGCTTACCACACTTTGGGAAACACTGCCGCAGATGATTAATTTAAATTGTAACACTTGAACAATTTGGATTTACTAATTTGCGGCATTGTTTTCCTAATTTTGAAATTTGGTCCGATAAAACCTCTGACATAAACTTTACTTTCTATTATGTACATGACGTCACACCGTTCACTTTCGTCGTTTTTTTGCGTTTGCCAATTTAAATAAATTCCGCGTCCAAATGACTGCATTAATGTCGACGGCTATTTGGTTCAATGTGAGGACGACTTCGGTCGCGCCACTGGACTTTTTATTTGTTTTTATTTTCGTCTGTGTGCGAATCAATTAGGCAAAATAATTATTAGATAATATGAACAATAGATGGAAAAAGGAACAAATAAGACGTATAATGGGCACTCATTGTTAGAAATGTAGAAATTGCCGATTTACTGGCCTTTACATATTTATCAAAGGCGTATTATTAGTCAACGCTTTGGCATGTCAATGATTAGCATTCGAAAAGATGCAATTGTGACAGTGAAAGTGCATATTGGGAGACGAGAATAAATAATTACGTAAATAAAAGAATTTTAAATGTTTTATAGTTAATTTCATTTAATTTCTCTCTTGTATTGTTTGTATTGTTCGCATAAGACGCTTGCACGTTACACAAAAACAATTGATGACTATGCCTCTCGTGAGCAATTCAAAAAAATTGTGTTGGAACGATTTTTTTTCTTTACAAAACACGTCATTTGATAAAGTGATTACCTTGAGTTTTGGCAATCGAAGGACTAAAGTTTATCGATAATTCAAGGACATATAGCCTTATAAGAGTTTTTTTTTTATCGTATAAAGTACGTTTTTAGATGTGGTATTAGAAAAACGGGCCAATTTGTATATTTCATCATTCGATTTGCCCTACACTTCAATTTTAATATAAAAATGTGTGCGTGAGGTTCGCGCGCGATAGAAGTGAAACTTCTTGCTCATTTGGTATAAATAGAGATATTAATTATTAGTATTTTTTTATTGAACCTAAAGATAATAATGTTTAATTTTTTTTTTCAAGTAGTGGGTACACTATTGTAAGTTACATACCATACTAGGTGGGGTTTGCCATACCCCAAAAATAAAATGACATAAAATCCACAAAATTGTACTTTATGACAGTTAAATGATAAGACATATATTTTAATTTATGCATTAGAATAGGGGTACATAGTACAGTTGTTGGCCAGTCGACAATGAATGGCCATATTTAGAAAATTATATAATAATAAATCTATATTTCTTAAAAAGTTTGGAATTTTGAGATACGAGGTTTTGACTTCGCAGCGACAATATGCCTTCTTAAATATCATAATGTTAATTATTAAATTCATATTTAAATTGTTTTTTTTTTAAATAAGTATACAAAATTATAATTATCTTTTGTTTGGTACGTGGAAAATAAAATACTTTTTTTTCTAATAATTGGTTCGTTTTTTTCGCTAATTTACTATATCTTATCTTAATTAGAAAATTATGGTCAATCACTGTAAATTCACTGGTCAAATACTATATTTATATGACCGATAACTGTTTTTTAAGAAACCAAATACTTTTATTTTTATTGTATATAAAACGTTAAATTTTTTATTCAAATTTTTATTTATATTGAAAAATATAGTTTTTTACACCTACTAGCACAATAAAAAATCATAAATACATTTTATATAAGTATGAAATTTAGTATTTTAATTGTTCAGTTTCTAAAAGGGCCAATCACTGTACTGTTTACCCCTAGACTTTTATTAATAAAAAAAATACAAAAACTTAACTTTTCCTTCGCCTTATAAACTATTGAGTCATTGAGTACCAAATTTCAATGACACGTGTCAATTACGATACCGAACATTAAGAAAATCTAACAAAAATTTTATTCTTGCCCCTTTATTGAAACGCAAATTAATTTCACGGCAATTTCTTAATGATTCGCAATAATTTAGACCAATACATTACACAAAAAATTTATTGAATAATATTAATCGTTCCCTCTCACTTGCACAGACACGATTATCGTATCTTCTCGCTCCCTTCCACTCATTGCTATGGTAAATACAATTTCCGAGTATAAAATCGATATTTACTAAATTAAATTAAAATTTTTGATTTAAAGGGCGCACGGTAAATTATACTAATTTAATAAATGCGAGGATGTGCGCATTCGAGCGAAAAGTGGCACATTTCCGAGCGAGGGAGGCAAATGAAGCGCGACGCGGAGCGGCGCGCTTCATTTTCCCGAGATCGGAATGTGCCACTTTGAGCTCGAATGTGCACACTCGGTTTTAAGCACGATTCACAATAATTTAGGCCAATAAATTCGACAAAAAATTAATTGAATAATTGTAATCGTTCCCTCTCACTTGCATTGGCAAGATTATTGTATCTTCTCGCTTCCTTCCACTCATTGCTATGGTAAATACGTTTATCGAATATAAAAT
Source organism: Sinopyrophorus schimmeli (assembly GCA_036325965.1). Classification (NCBI taxonomy): domain Eukaryota; kingdom Metazoa; phylum Arthropoda; class Insecta; order Coleoptera; family Elateridae; genus Sinopyrophorus; species Sinopyrophorus schimmeli. The sequence goes on along the minus strand of JARFIZ010000014.1, from coordinate 101,813 downwards.
CGATATTTACTAAATTAAATTAAAATTTTGATTTGAAGAAGCGCACGGTAAATTATACTAATGTAATAAACACGAGGATGTGCGCATTCGAGCGAAAAGTGGCACATTTCCGAGCGAGGGAGGCAAATGAAGCGCGACGCGGAGCGGCGCGCTTCATTTTCCCGAGATCGGAATGTGCCACTTTGAGCTCGAATGTGCACACTCGGTTTTAAGCACGATTCACAATAATTTAGGCCAATAAATTCGACAAAAAATTAATTGAATAATCGTGATCGTTCCTCTCACTTGCATTGGCAAGATTATTGTATCTTCTCGCTCCCTTCCACTCATTGCTATGCTAAATACATTTTTCGAATATAAAATCGATATTTACTAAATTAAATTAAAATTTTTGATTTGAAGAAGCGCACGGTAAATTATACTAATGTAATAAACACGAGGATGTGCGCATTCGAGCGAAAAGTGGCACATTTCCGAGCGAGGGAGGCAAATGAAGCGCGACGCGGAGCGGCGCGCTTCATTTTCCCGAGATCGGAATGTGCCACTTTGAGCTCGAATGTGCACACTCGGTTTTAAGCGTGATTTACAACGATTAATTTACTTTCTTAGCTGTGCGCGCGCAACTTCCGTTGTCTGCTATAATTTCACTCTCAAGAAGTATAACTTCAAAAAATTAATTAAAAATGACTTGAAGTGAAATTAAAAAAGCTCACTGTTTTAAAATTTCAAGTTAATTAAATATTATTGTTTATTAATTCTCATAAACCGTACCCTATACAATAAAAATCAATTTTTTTAGCACAAATTTAAAAAATATGAGGCGAACTAACAAATTATTACAATTTCAATCGAAAATTGTTTACCAAACAGCTTTCAATGTAATTTTAAAATTTACTACGTAAAATATTGTTAAAAAAAAACATTGTCAGCGCGAAATAAAATTTTTATAATAGCAATTGTTTTAAATAGCATTCAAAATTGCATATTTTTAAAATTTTCATTTTTGTAAACCGTGTAAATTGAAGAATAGGTTTATTTCATAAAATGCTACAGTACATTTTAAATAGAATAAAATGTATTAATACATATTTTTGTAGGACTTTTTGCGCGCCCTCTGTGGGACTCCCGAGCAAGGCGCGCCCCGCCGTTGAAACCGCTGATTTAAACCGATATTCGATACGCTTAAACGACAAGAAAAGGAGACGACCAATTTCAGTTATAGGCAATACCCCCCATGGATTTTTGTTAAAATTACGAAAAAAATAAAAATAAAATTTTCGTTTTGCTGCAGTCGCGCCTCCAAGGACGCCCTGTTCACTTTCCTTCGTTTCTATTTTTATAACGAAAACAGAATGCGGGTATAAATGTGGAGTAGCATTAAAAGACGTTACTCGCAAAATTATAGTATTTATGTACTTATTAAACTTCTGCAATTATCCGACGATTAAGTTTAATTTTCTGGAAAAAAGAAATTTGCATTTTACTTTGTCCGTCTTTCAAAAGAAACTCGGGAAGATTGTATAGGTAATAACAATGAAGACCGTTTTTAACGTTATCATTATTATTTTAGTGCGGGGGGGTTTCGATGTGGGTTTGGTTCGTTAGGCATTCGTGAAAAGTAATGCAATACGTTCCTGTAATTAATTTGACTAATTACCATTTTGCTTGATGCCAGAAATTTCAATTTTTTGACTTTACGCTGTTAAGGATTCATCCCCACGCTTTCAAGTTGGGAGCACGAACGAATGCTTGTAAAAAATTACAAAAAAATTAATTTATACAAATATTTAAAAAGATGTGATAGTATTGCTTTTCTGTTTTAATTCGGATTAACCTTGACTTATGTAAATTTTGAGTTAAAATACAACCTTTCCTTTTTTTTTTCTTATTATTTTAAATTTTGATTTCGATTTAATAATAGTAATTAAGTATTACATAATTTTGCAAAAGTTTAGTTTATGTATTGTAACTAATTAGCGATGCTAGTTTAGCATTTGTATAATCAACTGCATTTTTAATGTGTATTTTCTTTATTTTACCACTGCAAACTTGTTGGTCTTCGTTTTTTGTCGATTTCGTGTTAACTATTAATATTTTGATGTGGCCTTATAAATTATTTTATTGTTATCTAATATCGCCACAAATAAAATTATGGAATAATTTCAAATCAGTTTTAATTTGTTTGATTTCGATCCAATTAGAGGAAATAGTGAAAAAAACGTTGAAAATATTCAAAAGAAAGTGTCGCTTTTAGTTAAAAATTAAAATAATTTTTGTCGAAGTATGTTATGACTAAACAATGTGTGCACGGAGTCCACGCGCGCCAGAAGTGAAACTTCTTGCTATAGATAGAGTTCAATTATTATTACATATTTTTTTATTAAACAAGAGATAATAATTATTTAATTTTGTTCTCAATTTTGAAAAGTAAAGAATTATTACTGTATATTATTCAACAATTTCAATGCGAAATTGTTTAATAAATATCTAAAGAAATGTAAAATGTAATTAAATAAATTCTATTAATTTTTCTAACATTTTGTTTATGCTTTCAGTACAAAACTTTCATTAAAATCGATGCAGTTATTCAAAAAATTGTAAATTGTTTTTAAAACTCTATAATAATTAAGTATTTCGAGTAAACAAAATTGTAAACGATAGTGATAACAATTAAAGAGAAAGAATTTAATACAAAATCATGCTGAAGACGCTGCCCTTTTTTTTATTGTTCGTAGCCCATAGTTCTGTATTTAAACACTTTGAAATTTATCTCTAATAAATCTATAAACTCATAATACAGTCGAACCTTGATAAGCCGAATTTTGGATAACTCAAATTATTTTTAATTTCCTTTCAACTTCGACTTATCGAGGTTCGACTGTATATAGATTCATGCACCTGCACATTTATAAAGCATGCTGCGCTACGTACGCCCCCCGACCCCCGTCATCCCTTCGCCAGGTAGTGCGTGCGTTGTAGTGGCGTCGCCACTGGCGCACTATCCTCCTCTACCGGTTTTCCCACCACAAACCTAACTATTCCCCTCGAGCGATCGGAATATTCGTAACGCTTAAAAATTGTAACCCCCTCAGCAAAGAAGCTTTACTTCACAAAGTTGCTGCAAAATGACACACCTCAATATGCACGTCACTAAAGATTATAAAATCTTTGTTGTTAAAATGTTGATGGAAATGGCGTCGAAGAGTTGACCGAAACGTCGCAACTTCGAGAAGCAGAAAATGATTCTCCTATCGGCACGGGCTATTTTGAAGATTTTAGCAATTTTTTTTACTTCCTGTTTTCCTACTATATTATCTAATAGCTTGTATTTAATTAAATGAAAGTTTTTGAATGAGGACACTAGGAAACAATATGCTAACAATAAACTGCTAATTTTATTAAGCAAATATGTCAAATTGTGTTTGGTTATTTCTTTTTAACTTCAGACGAAAATATCAACAACATACTTTAGATGCACAATTAAAACCGCACTTCTCTTAAAAGTCATAATAATTTTGACAACCATTTCGTCCCTCAATTTTCTTTCTAATTAGCAATAATAAAATATGATTCTAAACGAATTTTCCACAAAAATAAGAGCTACATTAAAAACTTGTCGACCAACTAATTTTTCAGTAATTATTTTAAATTAATATTCTACGTTACAGAAAAAAAAACTGCACTTAAATATTTATTTACTTACTACCCAATTTAGAAAAAAAATTGTATTATAATTTTTTCGAGGATGCACGTCAGACGCGTACGCAGAAAATAAAAATTGTTTTAAAATCCAAAGTCGACGCATAACTCAAGATTTCACTTACGGAGAAATTAAAAAAAGTATTGTCGTTCGTTGAAAAAATGCATTAACAAGTCGACGTCGAAGATCACATTAAAGAAGTATCTTATGGGATTGGTTTGCAAAAATAAAGAGTTATTCTAAAAACATGCAGAAGAACACCTTGAAAGTTTAACGGCTTCACTTTTTGTAATTTACCGGGTAAAAGAACTTTTAATAAATTTATAAAAAAACGAAATTGCTGTTTTGAAATGCATATCCATAAATTTTTTAAAGCACCGCCAGATCTCAATAACTATAATAACATACCTAAAATGCCCGATGATTTTATCGTAAAAATTTTTCTCGTTTCGCCTTTTCTCGCAAAAGATCTGGAAAACGTCAATGCTTCGTTTAATTGAATCAATTTGTTAAGGTTTTTTTTTAATAATTTTAATCTGGGCTGAAATCGATTAAAGAAATTAAATAAGTAAATTTTTTTTGGTTCATAATTTTTTTCTTCTCAACGATATTTGACTTCTAAAACCCCAAAATTTTCTATCGAGTTTTACCTAAATTCAATTGCGGGATTATTTAAAATTTAATTGTTACGTGTGTTGCCTAAAATTTAATTTTATTAATATTAAATTAAATTTTTTTAAAATTTCGAAACATCAAAATCGATCATCGGTTTAGAACTATCGTTCGAACAAAAATTTACAATATTTTATGTGTTATTGTTTAAAATTGAATAATAATATATGTATAAAGGATTTAACTAAAAAAAACAATTAATTTTCGAAACAATTTGGTTAATTAAAAAAAAATCGGTGCGTTAGAAGTTATACTTCTTTGGCGGGATACGTGTTTGTTGCTTATTTTGCTTTTGTGTATGGCTAGACCAAATATTTTTAGAGCAATCTTCTAAAAAACATCACATCAAAAGATAGCATTTAAAAAATTCCATAATTATATCCTAAAATTCGGAAACCGCCCTCGCATATAATTAAAATGCACTTTTTATGGAAAAGAAAAAGAATAATCAAAATATTAAAATAAGATATCCCCTTTTTTTTATTTTGAAAAATGTTACTTGTACAAAAACAATTTCCTCCTGTGCATCGAAAAAAATTAATGCATAAATAATATGCGATTAACAAATTTGCATGTTATGTCGCCTTTATAAATTTTAAAAATTAGGAATAACGATTTGACGCAAAGAATGCGGTTTATAAACAGACGGAACTTAAATTCATTAATATTTATTGATTTTCTAACTTTAAAAGGCGCCTAAAAAAAATTAATGTGTTGTTGTTCCTTTTTTTTAAATTCTCTCGACTCGATTTTAGTTTTAGTATTTAAAAACTTAATTTTTTAATGGCATGTAGGAACGCACGTTCTACTAAACTTTAAATATCAGTATAACTGAAAGTAAAAACAAATGTCATAAAACCATCGAAAAATATTAATAATAATTATACGGCAAAAGCAAAAAATAGATATGGAAATACAGTAGAACTTCTCCTGACGGACACTGCTCTCTAACGAAACTTTTTTTAGTGGACACCTTTCTCTATTTAGGGTTGCCACCTATTATTCCACCAAATACAGTACATTGTTGCAAAATAAAGTATTATTTATTTTGTTTAAACACATATTTTTTATTATTATTACTACTAAACGGCTTCACAGCAATCCAGTCTATATTAAGTTAACATAAATAATTCATTTTTCATCAAATACCACGAAGAAACTTTTGACATTGACAATATTGACATTTGAGGTTAGATACGTTCAAAGATGGGTACTCAGTTCGGCCGATTAGTCGATCCGTAACCATGGGTACGGATATAACTGCAGTTATTGCAAAATTACGATCGACTTTTTTGTTCTTTTAATTAATGATTTACGAAAAATTAATCGAACTCTGTGGAATAAAGTTTTGTTCTCATAAAGTATAGAGTGCAATTGCCCGAAATAACCTACAATACTTTATTATAAAGTACGGTTGGCAACCCCACGTCTGACATTCCCCGTAGTTGACCGTTACAAAGAAGGTTTACTGTATTTCATAGTTTTGGCACTATTGTTCGAGTCCGATCAACAATATGGGCCATTCAAAGATTATTTTGGTTAAAAAAAAAACAGGAATGGATTAGTGAACCGATACAAGCCACTTTGTTTTAATAACACTTCCTTGATGCATCCAATTAAAGCGCAGATATTTGTTTATAGCTGCTATCTTTGCGAATATCTCGATTTTTCTGCTTTTACAATTTTACTTTATGACTTTTTATAATGCAAACTATGCACAAATTCGTCTTGTATTACAACTTTTCTTGATTGTGTGTGTAGTTTAGAATAACAGATAAATAGAAAGGGGGTCTACGATTTCAACTTATTTCTCTTTTTCAACTTCAATCGAGTTTTATTATTTCAATTTGTTTCTATAAAAATTCGACAATTAAAATTATTTAGAAACCTTTCGAAATTGCTTACAATAAAAATTAGTTTAATTGTGTTTAATTGAAATATTAAATAGATAATCAACTAAATATTATTATGTGATGCTATTTTTTTTTAAATTATGGAAATGCACGTGAAAAATAAATTCGGGTACATAGTTCAGAAAAAATGTAGATACTACTGCTGTTAAGCTCTATATAATTTTTTTCAATCGAGATATGTAAGTTTCATTAAGGCAAACTAGTTTCAGTAAAATAAAACGTTATCAAAACTATTAATTTGTTTCATAAATAGATAGAACATTAAGTGATCCTATTAATTATAATTAAAAGTAGAAATCGTACTTATTATCAGGGCTAGTTTTTAAGAATACTTTTCTAATCAATAAAATGTTGAGACTTTAATTTTTAAAATTCGGTTTTAATCGTTTTATTAACAAATTCAACGAAGAAAAAGCTTAAAGAACTAATTTTATATTAATTTAACATTATTTTGATTCAACTATGGAAGTATAATGGTTGTCTTTTACTTCTTATAGAAGTAATTAAATTGCTCACAAAGTTAAATGTGGGGTTATTTAAAATAACTGAGTTGGCGCCGTAAATGAGGACAAATAAACGGCCCAAATTTATTTTCGACTTCGCCATCACAAAGTGCGCAAAAAAGTGCCTTAAAAATGTTTTTACAGAATTAATTTATCGCAACTAATAAAATAATTAAAAACATAAAAGTTTTGTAATTTTTTTATTTTCGTTCTTTAGTAAATAACTCTGTTATTTTTCAATATACTTACAGACTATTATATATCGTTGAAATCAGAAAAAAATACTCTTTGAATTTCTGTAAAAATAAAATAGGGTCTTCATTGAAAATAACAAAGTTGGTGCCGAAATGGGGACAAATAATGGCACAAATTTATTTTTACCTTCACCATAGTAAAGTATGCAAAAAAGTGCCTTACGAAAGTTTTTACAAAATTAATTTATCTCTACTAATAAGGAAGTTAGCAAAAAAAGGTTTTCCGCGAAAACACTTCTATTTTGGTGGAAAACCCGGCTAAAGTGGAAACTGTTTTACATTTGAATATGTTTTTTTTTCTAATATCTCCGTTGTTTTTCAATATTTTCCTCGACTGTTTGGTATCGTTAGAACCGTAAAAAAATAAGCTTTTTAAAGAGCGCAAAAATTAATACGCGGCCTACTTGATCTAACGAAGTTGGTGTTGCCGCCGGCCCAATTGAGGACCGAGCAAAAAATCTAAATTCACCATCGTAAAGAGCCAAAAAAAGTGCATTAAGAAAGTGTTTTTAAATCTAATTTATTTTAATAAATAACAAAGTTACAGCTGTTTAAAGTTGAATGTGATTGTTAGTCAGGGATGTCCAAAACGGTTATTGCTAAAATCGTTCTTTCTTTTTAAATATTTCTGTTATTTTAAAATATGTTCTGGGACTGTTTGGTATCGACAGAAAAAAATTATTTTAAAATATATTTAAAGCACTATTAATTGAAATTTGGGATTCTAATCATTACCTTAGTTTTCTCGTATACCTTGTATCAATAAAACATGTATGTTGATTAAATAAATAGTATCATAGATTTTTATACATTGTTGTTGAAGTAAATTTAACTAGTTTTCTCTCTGATTTTGTACTTTCAAAGGGCTTTTCCAAATATCAACGAAGGTGAAAGCAAATCAATTAAATACTCACAAACCATTTGACGGTTAAATATTACTACTATATGCCACTTCAAAAGTAAATATTTAATTCTATCTAAATCAAAATAACCATGAATATAGTAGTAAATATACGATAAATATAATTAAAAGAGAATTTAAATGGAATTCACGAAAACGCATATACAAGATGTTACGCTTCGTACACAAAACATAAAAATTTATTACATTTACAAAATACTAGAATTGTTTTCTGCTATGGTAAAAATGCGGTGAAATCAACAAAAAAATTTAAATAGAGGTCTGTAGTTAATAATCAAAGTATGCCAAGTTCAATAAAAAAACTATTTAACGAATAATATACAAAAAAATAACTAATTTCAATGAATTAAACTGTGTGTTTTAATTTTCTAAGAGTTTTATATATCTGGTAATTTTCTATGTGGGCCAGAAAAGGGACATTTTTGAGACTATTGTCGAAAGGATTGTCAAGTTCCTGCAGCAATCCACCCTTCGCGCGTTAGAAGTTATACTTCTTTGACTTAACTAAGATAAATATAACACATTGTGTTATCTCGCGTACGTTGGAATGTTTTCAATCAAAAATTTCTTGTGTTAAATCATTATAAGGCTAACTATATTTATTATTAGGATTTATTATTATTATCGAAAAATTTTTAAACTTATAAATATTGTTTATTTAATTTTATTAAATAATTTTAGATAAATTGATTAACTTTTGTATAAACTTATAGAAAAAAAACAAGAAAAATAAAGATTCATTGTATTTTATAAATTTTGAAAAATTATCAAAGCAAATAATACAACAAAAATAAAAGAATTAAAAAAAATTTTATTAATAGTTAAAAATAAAGTAATTAATTCAAAATGAGAATTAAAAATCTCAAAATTCCAGTGTTTCAAAACGGCAACACTTTAACGTAATTTACTTTTGCCTCTACCGACACGCTAATGTATAGATATCTTTCCTTTAGGGGTTACTTATTATTACATATTACTTATTACTTATTATTTCATATTAATCCATATTTGTTCTATAAACAATTATTCAAATGTCAATATGAATATGTTCGAGTTATATTGGATTTAAGTTTTATTTATTTATTTATATTGTTACATTTATAAATGCAATTTTCAACATAAATAATTTGTTAATGAAATAATTTAAATAAATAATTTAAATTATTTATGCCTATTTTATTAATAAAAACTAATACCCATTGCTAATCTATTATTAATTAAATCTAATATTATTTACTTGTACCATATGTTTTAATGACATAACCTTAAACCATACAATTTAATATATTTAAATTTGCTGTCATTATTGCTAAATACAACGTTGCCGTTATTTTAGGCATTAAACGTAAATCATTCACAAGTACCCCTAATAATTGTTATTTTTCATAAGGTTAAAGCTTCCTAATTAAATTTGAATTTTTTTAAAAATAATCACGAAATTTTAATGTTCAACAGTTAAATTTTATATTGATGGCATTTTTTTTAAATTTTTAATAGCACAAAATATGTGATTTTCATATCAAATTGATGAGTTCTCCATAACACAACATGTATTGTTAATTTCGATTTATATTTAAATAAGCTTCCTAAAAACTTTAATTTGTTTATAGACACTTTCTAAAGCAATTAATCTATCGAAATAAATGTGTACAAAATAGTTTTCATATACAGTCGAACCCTGATAAGCCGAATTTTTAGTTTTCCTTCAACGTCGACTTATCGAAGTTCGACTGTATTACGTTTAACGCCTCAATCTCCTTAAAATCGATATTTACTAAAATTAGATTTATGATTTGAAGGAGCAAAGGATAAATCCGACACTTTCAATGAATGCGGAGTATGTGCGCATTCGAGCGAAAAGTGGCACATTTACGAGCGAGGGAGGCAAATGAAGCGCGACGCGGAGCGGCGCGCTTCATTTTCCCGAGATCGGAATGTGCCACTTTGAGCTCGAATGCGCGCACTCGGTTTTAAGCACGATTCACAAAAATTCAGGCCAATAAATTAGACGCAAAATTTATTGAAGTATTTTCATCGTTCCCTCTCACTTGCACTGCCACGATTTTCGTATCTTCGCGCTCTCTTCCACTCATTGCCATGGTAAATACGTTTCTCAAATATAAAATCCATATTTACTAAATTAAATTAAAATTTTTGTTTTAAAGGTGTGTAGGACGAATTTGACATACGTAATAAATACGAAGATGTGCGCATTCGAGCGAAAAGTGGCACATTTCCGAGCGAGGGAGGCAAATGAAGCGCGACGCGGAGCGGCGCGCTTCATTTTCCCGAGATCGGAATGTGCCACTTTGAGCTCGAATGTGCACACTCGGTTTTAACCACGATTTACAATAATTTAGACCAGTTGAATAATTTTAATCGTTCCGTTTCGCTCACATTGTAGAGATTGTCGTATCTTTTTGCTCCCTTCCACTCATTGCTATGGTAAATAAGTTTTTTGTCCATATAATCGATATTTACTGCACTAAATTAAAATTTATGATTTGAAATAGCGTAGGATGAAGTAGATAAATTCAATGAATACGAAGATGTGCGCATTCGAGCGAAAAGTGGCACATTTCCGAGCGAGGGAGGCAAATGAAGCGCGACGCGGAGCGGCGCGCTTCATTTTCCCGAGATCGGAATGTGCCACTTTTCGCTCGAATGCGCGCACTCGGTTTTAAGCACGATTCACAAAAATTCAGGCCAATAAATTAAACGCAAAATTTATTGAAGTATTTTCATCGTTCCCTCTCACTTGCACTGCCACGATTTTCGTATCTTCGCGCTCTCTTCCACTCATTGCTATGGTAAATACGGTTTTCGAATAAAAAAACCATATTTACTAAATTAAATTAAAATTTTTGTCTTGAGCGAGATTCACAATAATTAATTGACTCTCTTAGATGGCTACATTCACACTGTCAAATTTTCCTCAGCTGTGCGCGCGCAACTTCCATCGCCTTCTCACATTTCACTCTCAAAGAAGTATAACTTCAATAAATCAAAAAGATCGACATGCCACAAAAAACGCACGAAAGCATCTCCTCAAAAGGTAAACACAAATCGAAAAAAAAAAAAAACAATTCGTCGGCCGCAAAAAACGAAAATACTTTTCGAGTTGTTAAACTCCGAGCATTGCCCATTTAAATAAAGTTTAACAAACTAAACACACCAAAGTCAAGGACCTCGGTTCCTTTACTAACATTAATTGTCAAAATTTAACAAAACGCTCCGCCTCAAAAATTTCCCCAGCCCCAAAATCGATTAATTCCCATTTTAAATTGTTCATTGGCGATTTTTCGAATTTCAAAAGGCAAAAAGCGCGATTGCCAAAGCAAGAAACCGCAGGACTTTCGTTTGCTCCGAGGCGCTTTCGGTTTTGGCGGTTTGCCTTCCGTCTTCCCGTCCAAAAATTCGGCAATTCGAAATCCCAAAGGACCCCGCAGATGTGGATCACAAAATGGGTCAGTGGCGTGCAGGCAGGGTGAAGGGATCGGCTATAAAAGGTAAGAGCGCCGTTAACCGCCGATTACTTGGGGCCGCGTTAGCGAAAGTTGCCCCTGCTGGAAGTTCTTTCGGTGTGTAGTGGTCATGTGTGTGTAAGTGGAGTCCGGGATCTGCAGTGTTTGGAGTGCGGTTTCTGCCCGCCTTGCACAGTTTTACCGATTTTTCGTGGTTCTTTTTTTTTTCGGTCGATTTTTTCGCATCTCGCCGCTAAGGACACATTTTTGCACAAGACTGAATATGACGACTAGATTAATGTAAGTTTGCATTTCTTTTTTTTTTAAATTCCAGCTTGTGGGCGTCGTGTAGATTTTCTTTTCGTTTTGAAAGTTGATGTGCTCGTAAATTAAGTGGAAGTTAACTATTCGAGCAATGCTAGAATTAATCAAAAGGATCTGTCCCTGAGTTGAATGGGTATCGGCTTTTCCGGGTAGTAACTGTATATTACTTTCGGTTTTTTATTAATTTTTTTAATTTTTTAATCTCGCAAAAAAACTCGTCGTTTGGCCATTCGCGAAACCTCTTTTTTTACTTTCTATTTTTGTACGTAGAGCGAAAATTAATTGGCGTTTTGCTTTGTGCTCGAAAAAAGCGAGGAGCACTGTAACGGCCCCAGAATTCGAAATTTGTTGGAACGCGATTAGATTGTTGCAAGGCTTTGTGCTAACAGAACAGATAAAACCCAGCTTTATACTATTTTAATCTAATTTTAATTGTAATTGTACCGAAAACGCACAAAACCAATTTTTTTAACGGCTTCACTCAAAAAAATAAGTATAACTCGAATTGTGACGAAACTCTTAATGTAAAAAAATATAATAATCGTAAACGGGACCATTTTATCATAGTTATAATTTAATTTAGTAATTTTTGGTTGCTTATTTTAAGTTGGTATATATACAGAGTAAGTCAAAAGATGACGTTTTGGAAAGTTGACATAAGTGTCAAATTTTACGGTTATGTACTTCAAAATTTGTCATTTCGTCCATTAAAAATGGCCGAGCGTGGCTTGTTTTAGGCGGCAGATTTAAAAATCCAATGGGCTTTGGGAAAATAAAAAAAAATCCAAAGTTAAATTAAAAAATCGCTACTAATCATTCCTCCCTCTTCGTTTTTATTGTTAACATTTAATTTGGTGCGAAATCAGCTGGAAATCCGTTTAACTTCCAATTTCCTAACCTCGTAAAAATGTTTCGTTGCCTTTTATTTGCATATTTTCGAAGTTGGCTTCTTTCGTGAATGCGCCAAGTGCGTTTTGGTCGCATTCGAAGCCGCGGAAGACTTTTTATATAAGATTGTATTATTTTTTTTAATTTTTATTTCAGCGGTTGTGCTAGTTTTTCGATATAATTTCTCTTTTTCAATGCTGCTTAAACATTGATAATTAAATTAAAGTTGTAATTATTTATTAATTCTACACGTATTAAGGTAGTCGGTGTGGAGATAAAAAAAAAGCGTTAATTAGCTTTTATTAAATTTCTATGTCAAATTGCTTTTCACTGGGAAGCGAAAAAATTAAGGCATGTAATGGAACTGGAAGTCCGATAATGTTAAATAGTTGAAATTATGTGGTTTTAGTGGCGCGCGTGTGCAGCTTATGTAATTACGGAATCTTAATTAAATTTTCTAAATTAATTTTTGTTGTATCTAAATGAGCCTTAATTTATCCTGCATCTATAATATTGTTTTACTTTTTAAAAGGAAATTACTTATTTATGTGTTAATTTAATTCGACTGTAGAAGCAAATCGGTTTTATGTAACAATCTACAGGAAAACCAAAACAAATTAATTGTAATGTTTTTAAAATATTTAACATAGTAAAATGATATTATTTAACAATCGAATTCGTAATGTAACTTTTTAAAAAATTAAGTCTACCTCCAACAGTTCAATGATTTGATAATTGTTTTTAGTTATTATTCGTTTTAGGTATTTCATTTATTTATTTTTAACAACAATAATTAATAAAACATGTTTTTTTTTAATAAACAACCATTTTGGAGCATATAAATCAGATCAAATTATAAAAGATTAGTGTGTTCTTTATTAACTGGGTTAATTCTTGTACATTAATTAAAATGCAATACACTAAATGGAACAGCTCAAGTTTAGTTCGTAATTAATGGCTCTTAGCTTTTCTTTAAATATTTTTCATGGCCTCAGATTATTGGTACTTATGACTTGCATTTAATTATTAGTTCTTGATCAAAGTATGTATAATTTGTACCTCCGTAGTATGAAGGATTTGCATTTAATTATTTTCAAAATTCATTTTTGTAACAATCAAAAGGCAACTTGTTTAAGTTAAAAAGCAATTAGTTTTGCTTTTTATTCTGATCGTTTATTAGTTTTAAAAGTACAGTGGGACCCCTATTATCCGGAGTTGTAACGGAAAGGCGGGTTCACGAATAATTGGTACCCCTGGATAAACAAATCGCAATTTTTTATTGACTAAATGTGCTAGGGAAGAACATTAATCAAAATATTTACAATATGTGGACACAAATATGTATTTTTAATACATGGTGTCAAAAATAAAAAACAACTGGTGTGTGTACTTTTGTGGGCGCGTTAGAAGTTATACTTTTTTGGTGTAACTAAATTAAATATAACCACATGCAAAAATTAATATAAATAAATTCAATAAATACGAAGATGTGCGCAATCGAGCGAAAAGTGGCACATTTCCGAGCGTGGGAAGCAAAATTATAATAAGATTATAATATAATGAAATTATATAATTAAAATGGCAAAAATAGTTATTTTAATATATATAATTTTATATATCATCAATTATATTACAATATAAATTGTAGGGATACTTGATCCGGTAAAAGATTTGATCCCCCGTTCAAAATTCCATCCCATAATTACATATAGCCTTTAAGTTGGCAAAAATGGTTAACTATACTCTATCCGTCCAACAGAAATAGTTAAGCCACTCCCACAAATAAGCGCTAATTTTAAATAGAATCTTTTCTATTGGTTTAATTTTTAAAACACATAACCCAAGCAACCATACAAGCATTTATGTCCTGCATGAACGGGGTCAAACTTGATCTCTGCATTACCGGCCATTACGTTTTGCGGATTGCAGTGAAGTTATTTAGGTTATTTGTTCTTTTTATTTGTTATTTGTTCTTATACAGCTGAAAAACAGTATTTTTAAATGGTGTACGTTTGTGTATATTTAGGAACGCAATGAAAACGATTAATTATTGAATTTTTGTATTTACCTCCCGTTTATTAATTTGTCACGTGTGAAACTGGTCGACTGCATACATTGGTTCAATTTAATGGGGCGTGGCTTGACTATTTCTGTTGGCCGGATAGAGTATAACATCAAGCTAGCATCAATTAATTGAAGCCAGTGCACCATTTTTGCCAACTTAATGGGCATATGTGATTATGGGAGCGAATTTTGCACGGAGAATCAAATCTCCCCCAAGATCAAGCATCCCTACTCTCCCCTACTATATTATCCGATATATTTTTAGAATATAATATTTTTTCATGCGGTCAAATTCAATAAAAACGAAGATGTGCGCATTCGAGCGAAAAGTGGCACATTTCCGAGCGAGGGAGGCAAATGAAGCGCGACGCGGAGCGGCGCGCTTCATTTTCCCGAGATCGGAATGTGCCACTTTGAGCTCGAATGTGCACACTCAGTTTTAAGCACGATTCACAAAAATTTAGGCCAATAAATGAAACGTAAAATTTATTGAAGTATTTTAATCGTTCCCTCTCACTTGCACTGCCACGATTTTCGTATCTTCTCGCTCTCTTCCACTCATTGCTATGGTAAACACGTTTCTCGAATATAAAATCCACATTTACTCAATTAAATTTAAGTTTTTGTTTTGAAGATGCGTAGGACGAATTTGACATATGTAATAAACACGAGGATGTGCGCATTCGAGCGAAAAGTGGCACATTGCCGAGCGAGGGAGGCAAATGAAGCGCGACGCGGAGCGGCGCGCTTCATTTTCCCGAGATCGGAATGTGCCACTTTGAGCTCGAATGTGCGCACTCGGTTTTAAGCGCGATTCACAATAATTAATGTACTTTCTTAGACGGCTAACTTCATACCGCACAATTTTCGTTAGTTGTGCGCGCGCAACTGCCATTGCCTGCTAAAATTTTAACCTCACCCCCAAAAAGTATAACTTCAAAAAATTGACAAATCGGGACCCTGGTCGATTTGAACCCCGGCTAACTGGGGTCCTACTGTACCCACAATAATCGCCAACTAGATTTCAATTTATTTCTTTGTGAAATTACTAAAATGTATTTTGTACGAAATACAAAAGCAAATTCGAATAAATTGGGGCCATTAATTGTGATTAAAACATGACTTAATTTTCTAAGAAATCGCACTGGCAAAAAGCTATTAGTTTACACAACAGCCATTTTTTCGAGCGCTGATCTAAATGTTAATGCACAATTATTTAAATACTTTCTAAAGATTTCAATAATTCCTTACACACACAATTCGAGAACGTTATATAAATCGCTTCGCCCGAAAATTCTAGGTTTTGTCTTGAATCTTTTCTCTTCATTTAACGCCAAAACTCAATTTCTACAATTGCTCTTTTCCCCATTGCAAGAACCCAACTAAATTCCACGTTAAAAAAACAATGAACAATAGAACAACTTTATGTGCATAAGTTCCAATCTGCAAACTCATCGCAGATTCTCAATTTCGATTAATTAAAAAATCGAAAAAAAAACGTTTTTATGCGACGGCCGACGTGCGGCTGCGAGCGCGCTCTTACACGTCGGCACTTTCCCTCTCGAGACCTGTCTTAGGATGTCATAGACCAAGCCCCCGGGCCGGTAAAAGTAAAAACCTTGAGGAGCGATAAAGTTCATAGCGATTAACACGGCAATTTTTATTGTTATTGTCGAAGCTAAATTTCTCGTTCGTTCGAAAACACCATAAAAGCCCACTTTTTCTAACGAAACGCGTCTCCGAAAAAAGAAAACGTTGCACCTTCGTTCGCTTTTAACGCTGCACTTTGTTTATTTCGAAAGGAATGTCGTAAAAAATTCAAAACGTAACCTTGGAGGTATTTTTAGGCGCCCGAACGCGTTACGGCTTTCCATAGATTTGTTTGAGCGCTCCTTCGGCGTGGGAAAAGGCCCAAATACAGTCGACCCTCGATAAGTCGAAGGGAAACTAAAAATAATGCGAGTGAGAGGGAACGCTTAAAATTATTTAACTGATTTTTTCTCTAATCTATTGGCCGGAATTTTTGTGAATCACGCTTAAAACCGAGTGTGCACATTCGAGCTCAAAGTGGCACATTCCGATCTCGGGAAAATGAAGCGCGCCGCTCCGCGTCGCGCTTCATTTGCCTCCCTCGCTCGGAAATGTGCCACTTTTCGCTCGAATGCGCACATCCTCGTGTTTATTTGGATTTATCTATTTTATCCTTCGCTTTTCAAACCAAAATTTAAATTTAGTTTAAAATATCGATTTTATGTTCAATTTTGAAAAGAAATGAGGGGATTTATTCGGACATTTTGAATTTTGCGCACCAGTTTTCAATTAAAAACATCTAGAAATTAAATTTTTAATGTGGATCGTCGCTTAAAACCGAGTGTGCATTCGAGCTCAAAGTGGCACATTCCGATCTCGGAATGAAGCGCGCCGCTCCGCGTCGCGCTTCATTTGCCTCCCTCGCTCGGAAATGTGCCACTTTTCGCTCGAATGCGCACATCCTCGTGTTTATTGGATTTATCTATGTTATCCTTCGTTTTTTCAAACCAAAAATTTAAATTTAGTTTAGAAAAATATCGATTTTATGTTCAAAAACCGTTTTCACCATAGCAATGAGTGGAAGGGAGCGAAAAGATACGACAATGTCGTTAATGCGAGTGAGAGGGACGGTTAAAATTATTTAACTGATTTTTTCTAATCTATTGGCCGGAATTTTTGTGAATCACGCTTAAAACCGAGTGTGCGCATTCGAGCTCAAAGTGGCACATTTCGATCTCGGGAAAATGAAGCGCGCCGCTCCGCGTCGCGCTTCATTTGCCTCCCTCGCTCGGAAATGTGCCACTTTTCGCTCGAATGCGCACATCCTCGTATTTATTGAATTTGCCTAAATGATTATTTTATTCTTCAATTCAAAAAATTAAAATTCGAATAAATTAGATCTATTTTTTATTTGAAAAAGGTTAGAAATTTTATTCTTTTTGCTTGGTGCTCTTCCACACAGCTAATTGTAGCGAGCTTGATAAAAATATTTTCAGGTGTACTTTGGAATGTATACTAGGGTGTTTCAAAATAAATCAATATTTTTTTTTTCGATTTCATGTGAAATTCTCATTTTACATGTTACAAAAAAAATTTCAGCCTTAATATTAATTTTAAAAGGTCGATCATCAAATTTAAAGTTTTCCCATTGATTTAACGCAGAAAAATGATTTTTTAACCCTTATTTCACCTGCAAACTATGTAGAACGTTTTTTTTTCGAATAAACAACCACAGATCCTTTTTTAGCATTAAATTCCCTACAAACTAGCAGTTTACCAGTTAAATGAAAAAATAACAAATTTTTAAAAAATTATACTTTTAAACGTTAATAGAAAAAAGAGGGTTGAATCTAGAGACTCAACTCCATAAGCTTTTTTGTAGAGAATTTAATGCTGAAAAAGGATCTGTAGTTGTTTATTCGGAAAAAAACGTTCTACATAGTTTGCAGGTGAAATAAAGGTTAAAAAATCATTTTTCTGTGTTAAATCAATGGGAAAACTTTAAATTTGATGATGAACCTTTTAAAATTAATATTAAGAGCTGAAATGTTAACAGAGTTTTTTTTGTAACATGTAAAATGAGAATTTCACATGAAATCGATAAAAAAATATTGATTTATTTTGAAACACCCTAATGTATACTAATTCGCATTTTTGATTAATTAAAATTGTATAAGTCAAATTTTCTGAAGTGGGCCACTAAAAATCAACTAAGGTAACTGCGGGTAATAAGGCCTAGCTAAGGGAAATTGAAAATTAAATGAAAAAACATTTTTAGGATTCAGTTACTATAAAATATGAAGGAAAAATGGCAACTTTCACCATAAACAAAACCAAAAATTAACATTTTTAAAAACCTTGCCATTAGGCTTTATTATACTACTAAAAGGTAATAAAGCCTACAGCTTTAAACAATTTAAGTAATCAAACTGGACATAATATATTTGATAACTAAGTTTAATAAATACATGAATACAGCAATTGGAATAAAATTTTTTAAAAAAATTACAAATTGTCTCTCCTAACAGTCATTAGCGCACTCAAAGTCATTAGTATAATCCACTGACATAATTTTTATTACCTAATAATGACTTATCGTAAGCAGGAAGATTATTTATTAACGTTTGCATAGTAGTAGTCTGATTTTAACACAACATAATCTTTAATTTTGTTCTTGTGATGATTAAACATCAAGGGCCGGGGTGATGTTCCTCGGTCATTGTCGATCAGTTGTACCTTGACTCTAGGATCAACGTGTAATAAATAAAAATGCAGGAGTATATTTGTTTTATATTCTTCTTTATTTTATTTTATTTTGCTTCAGATAATATGCCTAGCAAGTCAAATCAAAAGTTAAATTTTTTTTAAGTTTATGAATAGTTAAATTTCAGTATACGAGAAATGCTTTGTTAATTTTTGAAACAATTTTAGTGTTATATCAAAGAAGAACATTAATAGTTCGTATAATCTAAAAATAAATAATAAATATATACTTTTCATGAGACGGGTCTAGGTACATCACCCCTGTTATACCTAAGCCATAGTTCCACGAACTTTTAAATCTTAAAGCAATGTGAATAAGGAGTTGCTAATGCTTTTAAATTTTTTTATGAAGTGCACCTTATTAGTGCCCCAATACGGTGCAAATTGTTTTATTAACAAATTGTTACATATACATTTTGAAATAAACTACAAATAATAAAGAATCAAGGTACAACAAATTTCTTTACATATTTATATCCGTAAGACCTTAAAAGTAATGTAAAATGCATTAGAAAACAATTAAACTTTGATACAAAAAGTAGGAGTCGAATAAGGCCTATGGTTAAATTTAGTAGGCATTAATAACCGCCGACCACGTATGTAAGAAAATCAAAATAAAAAATATTTGGTCCATGATACGTCATTCAAATATTTAAAATCGTCGAAGCTTGAATGAATAAAGAAAATAAATCTGATTTTACATAGCTAAGTGTAATATTTCAAAAAATACTAACGATTGATTCGGACCGATTTTTATTATTCGTGTTGTCTGGCCGTGTTTTACGATATATGATGCTACATCTACAAACTTGTAAAGACATCTTCGTTCAATAGGTGTTTGTGTGTGTGGCCTTAAGCCAAAGCGGTTATTTTAAATACGATTTTTGGTAATTAGGCCTTATTAGCCAACAGGCCTTATTACCCGCAAGTACCTTATTTCGAGTTATCAAAAATTCGACTCATCGAGGTTCGACTGTAACCATATTGTTTATTGCGGACGGCACTTTTTCGACCAACAAAAGAAAAATGGTAAAATTAAGAATGATGTAAGTAGAAAGTTAGGAACAAAGTGTATTACGAATTTCTCCTCAAAACGAAGAATATCCGCATAAAAATTGTAATTTATTTAAATTAAGTGGAATAACGTAAAAAAAAATTTATTGGGATTTCTGATTAGACGAACTTTTAACTGGCACACAGAAAATTACAAAAATAAGTCGTTTTTTTGGTTTCCTATTAAAAATAAAAATTGCACCTCTTTTCCTTTATAAGGAATGTTGATGTCCTTACTAGCCTTTAAGGTACTCTTGCATTGCTAAACTAGTTCAGTGTGTTAAATCGAAAAATTACTTATCTTCCTACATTTACATTTTTCCTATTAATAAAACTATGTTTTCTTTCACAAATTTAAATTAAATTTGAGTTCACTTTCAAACGGGTTTATGTAACAGTTAAAATATACGAATTCCAGTAGCCGCCGCATAACCGTAGAAAAAATCGAGAAATGGAGAATGTGGGTTTTTAATTTTTATTGCTTTGTTAAAATATAAAAAAATAAATAAATACGTGTCCCCCCACGCCCATTAATTAATATAGTAATAATTGCAATTTAATTTGGTTTGTTGTGAGTCGAGTATTGGATCCACTTTAGGATTTCGGTGTAACGGGAAATTTTCTTTTTCAAAAACTAAAAATGTTCTTTTTTTTTAAGAAATCTCCATTATATTGTTTTAGAACTTTGATTTTGGTTAATTTAATAATTAATATCGGGGGAACCGAGCTTTGCGCGACCTCTTTCGATTATTCCGTGCGAATGTGATGGCTTTCGGTCGCCATAATTGAAATAATGTTTTAAAATATAAATTTATGTACTATATAGAGTAATTTTGGCTTCTTTATAAATGTTCTAAAGCAGGGGTCTTCAAACTACGGCCCACGGGCCAAGTCCGGCCCACCCGTGCCATTAAGCGGGCCCACGACAGATAATGGCTTATTGTTGTTATTGTTGGTGTAATAAGTTGGATAAAAAAACAGAAAATTAAAACGGTTTTGGCCCTTGGCCGGAAAGTTTGAGAACCCCTGTTCTAAAGTGATAGAAATATTACGAAAAAGTTTAAATATTAATTACATAAAGTGTTTTGCGTTTTTCTAGACAAAACTTGGTTAAATTCACAACAAAAAAAATCCGAAACTAGTTGTAATAGTAAAAAGGAAAACAATCAGAGAAAAGGTTATTAAAAACCGTGAAGTATCGATTCTATATTTCCTAAAAACAATAATTAAAAATTAGCACTATTAAATATTATACAAGATATTTTGGGTCTTCTGTTAATTGTTTTATTTCCTACAAAAAAATGCTAATTGTTTTTTTTTCTTCAATGAAATCCATTTTATACTTATTGTTTATTTATCAACTCTTGTATTTCAATTATTTGTTTTATTTATTGTTTTTATATTTTTTTATGTAAACTAGCTTACAATTGCTTTGTAATCAATAATAGCTGTATAAAATCAAATATTTCTAACTGCTGGTTTTTGTATGTTTTTTTCCTTTAAGTAATTGACTATTGTTTCTTTTCTTTTTAATCCGCAAAGCATAATAATAATATAAAATAATAAGAATAGGTGTGCCCTGTCGTACTTTTGTCAATTGAACAACCTGTAATTTAGCTTTTCTTTTGCTTCGAAATATGTTACTAAAAAAAACGTTGAACAATGCGACTTTTCACTATACACGGATAGGCAAAAATTAAATAATGGTGCGAAATATGGTTGCGAAAGATTTATAAATATTATAAGTATTTTGTGTCTCTCTGTTCGTATCAAATATCGGTTGGTATGTAATTTGCGATACCGAACAACTAGAGCTTGCAATTTTCCTGCAGGAAAGGCTTGACATGTACACCTGGCGACAGTTAATCATTGTTAATAATTAATTTTTTATTTGTTTAAAACGCCGTAAAATAATTTTCCTCATTAACTTACTATTTAATCCATAGCAGTTTATCTTCGGACAAGGTACTTGTTTAACAAAGCTTAAAAATCAAAATTTTTTGTCTCACACGGGGTGTTCTTTAATAACAAACTATGAATCATGCATAATTTTGATTAGATACATTTAGTTCGTTAGTTTTTAAAAATAATTTCTGACCATAACCAGCAAATTTTTAATTAGAAGTGTATTCTACAGGTACACTGTAAAAAATTCACTCGGCGTTTCGGAATTAAAAAAAAAACACTCCGCGTACGGATTAACGAAAGAGTTTTTTGGAAGTGGAGCTATTTTAGATTGAATTTAGATTTTAATTCATAATTTTAATTTAAAAAATAACAAAATATGAAGTTTTTATACCAAAATAAATATTTATTTCGCAGCAAGAATTTTTTCATTGAAAATTACAAAGAAATGATTTATTCGCATGTTAGTATTTATTAATGATATCATTTTTAATTTATGTAATAACTTATCAGATTAACAAATTATAATTTACCATATTACATAGTTCAATAATTAAATTATTACATAGTTATAATAACCATATTTTTATGATAGTATTTGAAACTTTTTTTAAATAAATAATAGAAAAAAATCCCTTTCGGAGTAAATTTCGCTCCGGGGATTAAATAAATTCAGAATAATCCACTCCGCGTTTAATCAGCAAATTTTTTACAGTGTAGAGATGTTAAATGTATAGGCACTCAACTTCATCATTTGAATAATTTACATAAACCTTAACTGACATGTAATTTCTTGGAAATTTATAAATATAGATGCCATGTAAAATGTTAATTATTGTTTGGAAATATGAATTTATGATTTAATTTTTGCTGTGTTTATTCAATTTCATTTTAAGACAAGTACTTTGCCACAAAACAGTCTGCGGATTAGTCAATTATTTAAAGCTAATCAATAAAAACGGTTGTTATTCAATTTAAACAAATAATATTAATTTGAAAAAATGCATTGAAAAAGGGAGATTGTTCACAATGATTATTTTATCATATACTTCATTAAAATTCATAAAAATCAATAAAAATTTAATAAAATATTAAAAATGAAATTTAAAAAGTAAAACGTCAATGGTTATTGATCTTTATTTGAAGATATAAATATAAAGGCTCCCTATACTGAATTAAAGTATTTTGTGAACCCCCATATCAAGCCCGGCCACAGAAATATTGAGGCCCATTACTCTGATTCGCATGTGGGCCCTCTTCGTCCCTAGTTTTGCGTTCGATAGTAAAAAGTAATATTACATGGGGCCCCCTATTGTTCAGGACCGGTACATTGATATACAGAAAATTAAAACGTAAAATATTTTTCCTAAGTTAAAATGTAATTTGTTAATTATTAGAAAAAAATTGCCCGTTATAATTTAGGGGGTGCGACCCCCGAGTCTGCCACTTTCAATCTATCTAAAAAAAAATTCAAAATTTCAAGTACAATAATATTTGTAGGTACCGTTATGAAAAACATGGCGCTCATTGTTTATTTAGTAACATTGACTTTTTTATATGTTATTAGAATGATTTATTTAGCCTTGATTGGTACTTATAGATTTTTTGTAAGGCACAGATAAGTAGTAAATGTATAAATATCAATTAAAACGCATGTCAGTGGCGTGATACACATTTGCACCTTGATTTTTCCATACCTAATAGATCACATCCACGAATTCGCCTAATCTACCAATTATAATGCCATAAAATAAATTAATTTTTATAGCAAGGAAACAGACGTCCACATTTTTTTCTACTTCGTTGACATTGCAGGAACTTTTATTTATTACATTTTATTGAAAGCTCAACATGGGACTTTCAATCTGTAATTATAATTAGTTTTTTTTTTCTAAATTTACCCATAATTAATAAATATCAAAAGTTATTGTTTAAAAATATACTTTGACATTTAAATTTTGAAACCCCGGAATTCGAATAAAATGAGTAATATCTAGTCGGCCGTTACATAATCGCATTGTTAATAATATTCCGGCGATTTGCACTAAGCAATTCAATTGATTTAAAACATGTAAATAATTTCTGAATAATGTTTTTAAAAATTAATTATTACGAAAACGTAATGACTCAAGTTCTGTGACGAATAATAAGTACCGATACTCATTGTCAGTGGGTAACTGTACTTATTTCTATTTTGTATTCCATTATGAACGAGGAATTTCAATGCTAGCGTGTCTGTAAGTAAATACATTTCCTTACAACCTTAAAAGTTGTTTAATAAACATTAGAATTATTTAAATGGGCACGCCCGCCGAATCCATTACGATTCAAATTAAGCGCGCTAAGGCCTTCCGTCGATTGGCGCCCGCCGCTTCGCGCTCTACCAACTTAATTCTACGACGGAAGAAAAAATCGATAAATTTTGGCATTTGAATTTTTTGAATAATTTAGATGAACGAAGGTTGCCAATATCAAAATGCCATCTTCTCGAAGTGCATCAGCTTCGTATTTCGTAACCATCTTCAAAGGCCACTAGTTTCAAATGCGGTAATTCCCCTAATAGTGCAAAGGTCACTTCGACAACTTCTTTTTCCATATCCTGCACTTTTTAGCATTTAAACTTTAGGTCTACGCGCGTCCCATCGCGAGCCAACTTTTACATGAAATGTCAAAGATTTTGTAACGATTCCGTTTTACAATTAAGTGTCGCAATTGCTTAGATCTCATTGTTCGTTGATAAGGAAAAGATTTGCGTATTTTATTCGTGGGACTAAGCCAGTGGTCGGCAACCTTGTAATCCAAAAGAGCCAAATATAGATAATACACAATTAAATCCCGACTAGAATTTTTTGCTTATTTCCTTGAAGTATCATAAGGACCTCTTCAGGTGAAAATAAAGGTTATTCGACCTCATTTAGGCAATCCTGACGACATTTCCAACAGTTAGGGTCGCCATCAGGGTACCCTATTAAAAAATTAGTTTTCATCGGGTTTTCCTGATTATGTCCATGCAAGGAACTTCTCAGGATCACCTGACTGGAAGAAAAACTATTTATCATCAGGTTATCCAGACCAGTGCCCTAGTAGGATCCCAACAATGACCCTATTAAAAATTATTTTTTATCGGGTTTCCTGATTATGTCTCATGCAAGGAATCTGTCACAATCACCTTACTGGATAAAAGACTATTTCTCATCGGGTTATCCAGACCAGTTCCCTAGTAGGACCGCATCAGGATGACTCTATTAAAAAAAGTTTACTTTTCGTCAGGTTTTCTCGGTCAGAACAATTTAGAGAAGTTCGCCGAATAGCCTAATTCATGCCGAAAATTTTATGTTTATTATTAAATCATTCATTTTTAATAATTATTATCTCAGTATATGTCATAGACTTAAATCTGAGTATCAAAACTGTTATCTAAAAACATTTCCCCATGTAAGGTGATCCTGATGAGGACCATATAAGGTAATCCTAATAAAGAACACATAAGTCATCTGTGTTACATCCTTATCAGGTCCTCGTTAGGTTATCCTGACTTATACCTTATCAGGTCATGGGGTTAACCTGATAACGTCCTCATCGGGTCCTTAAAAAAAATTCCAGTCGGGATTACAACTATAAATATATCCTTTGACTCCTAAGATTTATTTTTACCAAATTTCGATGATGGAATTGTGCTTTCTCGAATTTTTTTTAAATTAATCCACAGTGTGGAAGAGCCACATCCGAGGAGTTAAAGAGCCGCAAGTGGCTCGCGAGCCGCAGGTTGCCGACCCCTGCATTAGACGAAAAAGCAGTTAAATAATTTTCGTTATTCTCTCTCACTTGCAATGACGAGATTGTTGTATCTTTTCGCTCCCTTCCACTCATTGCTATGGTAACATGGTTTATGAACATAAAATGGATATTTACTCGATTGAATTGAAATTTATGATTTGAAAAAACGTAAGGTAAAAGACCCTGTTATTGACACTGACCCGGTTTCTGACACTTTCAACTTTACTTTGAATTAATAAAAAGAAAATTACCTAGAATTGATAAATTAATTTTTTCAAAATTAAAATAAATTCATCGTGTACCTATTTGATGACGATATCAGTTACAAAAAAAAACTCACTTAATATAAAATAATATTTAAGCGCAGAGTGACTGTGAAAGCCATTTTTTTGGTTATGGTCTAAGCAATTGACAGAAGAGCGTTCGACTATTGAATTAATGATTTAATCATCATGTTAGTATAAAAATATTATAAAAAATATATGGTTCGATTAATAATTAACTACTCTTTATTTTTAAATATTAAAACATCATAGTAAATTATATTTTATTATTAAAATAAGAGTGTCAATAACTAGGCTCAATTTTATAGGTATGTTACAGCTATTGACACTCAAATTTTAACCTATGTTATGTTTACGTATTTGTTTTTATAATATTTAATTTTATTATTTTAATTATTTTTGTGTTGAAAAAAATTAACATTTTATTTATAATAAACGATACATTATAACAAATTATGTTTGATTATAATAAATTTAAATTTGATAGTGTATAACCTAATAAATGACGAATAATTTTGACATATGGAGTGTCAGAAACTAGGCAGATACCAGTGTCAGAAACTACAGCAATAAAAATTTTAAGTGTTGGAAACTGGGACGCAAACATTATTTTTTAAAACATTAATTTAAATTATTAATCTGCTTCAAATAATTATTTTACGCATATGACCTTTTCTAGAAATCGTGAACTTATATATGAAAAAAAAATTAATTATTTAATTAAATTTTTTATAAGTTATCCTGTTATAACCTCAGCTGTCACTCCTAAAGTGTCTATAACTGGGTCTTTTACCTTAGGATAAAGTAGACAAATGCAATAAATACAGGGATGTGCGCATTCGAGCGAAAAGTGGCACATTTCCGAGCGAGGGAAGCAAATGAAGCGCGACGCGGAGCGGCGCGCTTCATTTTCCCGAGATCGAAATGTGCCACTTTGAGCTCGAATGTGCACACTCGGTTTTAAGCACGATCCACAATAATAAATTTATTTTCTAGATGTTTTTTAATTGAAAACTGGGGCGCAAAATATTCAAAATGTCCAGAAAATTAAAAAATCACTCCGTATTTCTTTTTCAAATTAAAAAATCCTATAAAATATATTTTTTTTATTTGAAAGAGAAATTATTAATATCGGCAAATCGTATAAATACGACGATGTGCGCATTCGAGCGAAAAGTGGCACATTTCCGAGCGAGGGAGGCAAATGAAGCCCGACGCGGAGCGGCGCGCTGTATTTTCCCGAGATCGAAATGTGCCACTTTTCGCTCGAATGTGCACACTCGGTTTTAAGCACGATCCACATTAATAAATTTATTTTCTAGATGTTTTTTAATTGAAAACTGGGGCGCAAAATATTTAAAATGTCCAGAAAATTAAAAAATAACTCCGTATTTCTTTTTCAAATTAAAAAATCCTATAAAATATATTTTTTTTATTTGAAAGAGAAATTATTAATATCGGCAAATCGTATAAATACGACGATGTGCGCATTCGAGCGAAAAGTGGCACATTTCCGAGCGAGGGAGGCAAATGAAGCGCGACGCGGAGCGGCGCGCTTCATTTTCCCGAGATCGGAATGTGCCACTTTGAGCTCGAATGTGCGCACTCGGTTTTAAGCATGATTCACAATAATTCAAGGCCAATAAATAATGACGATTAATTTTAATCGTTCCTCTCACTCGTACCGACAAGATTATCGTATCTTTTCGCAAGTGTGGAAGAGCCGCATGTGGCTCGCGAGCCGCAGGTTGGCGACCCCTGGACTAAGCCGAATAAATTGGCGTGCCGATGACGAACAATTATCGCTTTGGGTTGGGCGGATGAGAGTGAAAGAAGGAGAAATTTCGTTGATCAAGGTCAGATCTCGACCTTCCCCAATAAGAAAGTGCGCCTCGGGAAGAATTGATACGCCACCCCGAAGAAGAACTAGATTTTGCCTTCGTGCAGGCGGTAATTCGTTTTCTGTGACGATTGTTTTGGAAAGAAGGAGAAGTGTGCTCCGATTGGAAAAAAAGAATGCTTTGTCAAGGACGTTGCTTGTATCGAACGTTTTATTCAAAAAATTTGAAAGTAAATTACTTAAGAATTTTCTTGATTGTGTAATTTGAATGGAAAATAATAAATTAACATTCGACTTTTGATTACCATATCGAAGACACATTTCCTGTTTAAAAATTATCTACCGCCATAAATTCATTGAAATCAAGAATTTTGAGATGTTTGATGTAACTTTTTTTTGTAAATCTAAGTAGTTTTCTGTAATTCAAAAGGTCATAGAGAAGTGCAAAAACATAACCACAATTTCAAAAAAAAAAAATCAATACCACGTTATTAACAAATTAAGTTCAAAAAGTAACGCCGTTTTGATTTGTTTGTTTGATAAACTAAAAAGAAAAACAATACAAAATAAATAATCGAGTGACAGTCTGTTTTAAATAAGAGGAACATAAAATTAGCATTAAAAACAGTTATAAACGAGAAAGTAACAAAGTAGATCTTAACAAGGAAAAATAATTTAAGTGTTTTATATGATAAAGCGTTTTTGTGCTATTTTCGTGCTCTATTTACAAAAAAGAAATCTGAATTCGAGCCATTAATTGACTAATATGTTGGCGTTAATTATAAAGAGACAGTAACATTGTGTTTCGAGATGAAATCGTTTAATAAAAATTAATTGTACCTCTAAGATGTGCTTATTAAAACTTTGTTTCGTTTTAATTGGATTGCCAAACAACCGTAGATAATTATTTTTTAAACTGTGAAGATAAAAGTTTAAAGAATTAAGTAAATCATTTAAATTTAAAACTTAGAAGATAATAGTCAAAATAATATATATAGAGAAATACAAGATCCTATCAAAGCTGTATATTGTTGTTAAAAATTGTTTTGTCATTTACTGGAAAATTAAAATGCATTTTTTTCGATTAGATTTAGATTTAGGACGTATTGTATATCAACTATCATTGTTTAGATTGGTATCAGATATCACCCGGTTAAGTCTCGGTGCCTATTCGTCTGACACCCTATATGTATAACAATGTTTAAAGTTGAATATTTGCGAATCGTAAAATCTTTGAATTTAGCGGGGGACTTTAATTTATAATATTTAGTGATTTTGTTGAATAATAAATCTTTTTGTAATTTTACTTCTACTTTATCAAACGATCTTCATATTAAATTACTTTAAAATTGCAAAAGATGGCTGTAAGAAAAATATATAGAAGCGACAGAGTTAAATTAAAAACAAGAAGTACTTAAAAGAATACTGTAGAGTTATTATTATTTAAAAAAATATTAAAGTACATATGTAGAAATATATCTACAGTAATATCAATTAATAAAATATTAAGAATTATGTACTCAACTATATATATTTTTATATTGACTTTAAACTATTGTGTTTCTCTAGTAATTTAAGAAATCGGTTCAATAGAAATTCAAAAATTCAAAAAAATGTAGATAAATATACTTTTTAACAATTTAAATTTAAATTGCCAAATTAGATCATTTTGAATATCAAAAAATATTTTTTTTAATAGAATTTTATTAATTAAGTCAAATATTCTTTATAAACTTGATTTTTAAACGTATTTGAATTGACATAAATTATATACCTAATCCTAATTAAATTGATCTTTTCGAAACTTCCAATTATTTATACCAGACATCAATCTTACGTCTTACAAAACTAAATTTAGTTTTTTAAATTCAAAACTGTTATTACAATGCATAAATTAAATAATTCTGAAATTGTTAATACAAGGATCGCCATCTATTATTGATATTACGAACTCACAGCCATCTTCCGCGAAAGAATACCGAAACTTTTCATAAAATTAAATGCTAATGAGGTATTAAATCAAATACTCAATACTCCATAAATTTATAAAAATCCTCTTCTTTGATTTTTAAAATAAAACCCACGAATTAAATTTAGTGCAGTTGTTTTTGAGTAAATTTTAATGAATTTTAATAGAACCGAAGAATCTTAATGGCTTATTTTAAACATTAGAAAGCGTAGATTGTATTTTTTAAATCTTTAGGTGTAAACGCTTCATGTTTTAATTATATATCGCGTTTACATAATGTTTAATGATCATTACACTTTACATAGATAAGTAGACATTTATTGTGAATTATAGTTAAAGAAAGTTTTTCATATTATGTCAACCGACCGGAAATCGATTTTCGAAGATGGGATACAGATACCCGCCAGTTCCAATCATTATAATTTATTATTATTTAATTACGACGCGTTATAAATAAATAATTTTGGGCCTTTTGTAAATAAATAAGAGAGACCGGGGTTGGAAGTCACAATTTTTGTTCTTTTGCATTTATAGAACCCATGGTCTTAATTTATCAATGACATTTATATATCAATAGATAGTGTATTTATTCTAGTTTAAGACAAAATAAAAACTTTTTCTTTGCCATTATCTAATGAAAACATATTATAATTTTTATGAAGAAAGAGAAATGTGACTTTTAACCCCGTGTCTAGGGTAAGTAGTCACATACTAAATAAAAGGTAAAATACAAAACGACAAAACAAATACCTATTATTATTAAAGGTAAAATGTTGTTTATAAGAAATTTTACCTAAGAAAGGAACGAAAAATATCTTATTCAAAATTTAAAAATATTTGCTGTGAGCGAATAGTAACTTCTATCTAAACAAACTTAGGTTATGTTAACAAAAATGACACAAAAATAATTACAGCCAGTCGTTTATGTAGTAAAACCCATAGAAACCAATAAAAAAGGCCGCACATATTTATGGTGTTGCTTTGCACATGTGACAACTAGCCCCCATTAACTTGAGACAACTTTCCCCAAAACCGTTTTAGACAATTAACTCCCAAAACAAATTTAAATCGATGGTCATTTAAGAAATCATATGAATGATATCATGAAGCATATCTTAAACATCATAAATACACGAAAAAGTATATCACTATGCAAAATTTAAATATACTTACGAGAATCAACACAGATTCACAAAAAATTACTTTCACTGTACAAAAAAAACGAACGCATATATTTCTTTTACGGTATTTCAGAGAGAAGTGAAGTACGCAAGGAGGTATTGTGCTCGGGCTTCTTTGACACGGGTAAACAAATTTATTAATTCATTAGGTTTGCTGTTATGGTTTTTGTGACAACTTACCCGTGAGACAACTATACCCGGTTTCCCCTACCTTAGTTGTAAACAGAACAGTTATATATCTTTGGCGTAACTAAATTAAATATTGAATAAATTCAATAAATACGAGGATGTGCGCGTTCGAGCGAAAAGTGGCACATTTCCGAGCGAGGGAGGCAAATGAAGCGCGACGCGGGCGCGCGCTTCATTCCAGATCGGAATGTGCCACTTTGAGCTCGAATGCGCACACTCGGCTTTAAACACGATTCACAACAATTCATTTACTTTCCTAGTGGCTACATTCATACTGTCAAATTTTCCTTAGCTGTGCGCGCGCAACTTTCATTGCCTGCTAAAAATTTTAATCTTAACGCGCCAAAAGAAGTATAATTTCAAAAATAGTTAATATCGAGCAACTCGATCAGCTCAGTTGCTACACAACAATAAACGAAGTAAGGCGGCCTTGGAGCGACTCTCCTTCCAAATGATAATAAGTGAAACTTCTTGAGCATGCCCGATTCCCGCGAAAAACCATCAAATTCAGTAGGCTTAGAACTATAATAAACAAACAGCACGACAAGCGGTGCCCACACATAACCTTACAATTACAAAGAACCAACTTAATAGCAATAAATATCAAACCAAATTAATTTTTAATTTTTTTTCTTCCAGATACCTAACATTAAGCCTGCTCCTAGGACTTACGATAGCAGAAGTTCCCTTAGAAACGCATCCGAAACCGATAAATGAGTTCGTCTACGTGCAATCGTCGGCGTCGGGCGCGCGCCCCATCTCCCGAAAAGAAAAGGCCACGGCCGAAGAAAGACCCTTCGAAACGGCCCACAAACTGCCCCCGTACGTGACGTACGCCTTGAACGACGACGACGTCCCGTCGAAAAAACAAAAAAGAGAGGCGGCCGCCCCCGCGCCCGCGCCGGCCGGCTCCATCAAATTGGACCCGAAAAAACTACTAGAGAAGTACAAAGAGGAGCTAAAGACAAGCTCCACCGCCAAACCGAAGGTCACTTCTCGCGCGCCAAAACGGACAAAGAAGGAAGCGCGAGCCGAACCCGTGCCAACTAGCCCCAGGCCGTCGCTCACCTCCGGAGCGCCGCCGACCCCCCGCACCTTGCACATCGACGACGCGCCGCTGGTGGCGAGCGGCAGCGAGAAGCAACGGTCCAGGATTCAGATTAAAAAGGGACCGAACGGTCAGGAATACGAATACGAGTACGTATACTACTACTACGACGATGACGAGGACAAAGAGACGACTGAAAAAGTTTTAAACTCCCATGACGGACCTGCACGTAATGAATTATCTTCCAACAGTGAAGGAAAAACTCATTACAGCAAAGAAGCAGCGGCTAATGAGGTGATTCCCAGCGGACGAGGTCGCTCTAGGGGCCGCCAGTTAGAGGACGAAGACACGGTCGGCGAAGACCGTCTGCCGCCGAGCACCAGGTTCCCGCCCCGGGGACGAAACGTCGCCACGACCCCTTCTTCGGAAGAGGAAACTAAAGCTTCGCGTCCACGAGGACGCGGAAGACCTACCACGGCCGCGCCATCGACTTCGGCCGAGGCCGACAACGAATCGGAAGAAAGCCAGGTAAAAAAATACCCATTTAATTGTGTTCGAACCCTTAAAAACACTTTTAAATAAAGCTCGAAAAATTACCCCTGATTTGTTCAATTATGCCGTGACCATGGTTACACAAATTTAGAGGCCAATCGGATTTCTCGTTGTAGGCGCTTTATTTAAATCGTGTTGTGTATATTTGTAAATAATTCATTGTAAAAAATATAGGGTGATTTTGAAATAAGTACAAATATTTTTAATGGTCTGCGATTTGCAGTTAATTTTCTCAAAATTTAATAACTTAAAAAAAAAAATGTAAATAGGCAACCAAGCTTTGATTTGCACTTTATAGTTGTCATTGATAACTTCATGTTAACAGCGCCATGTAGTGTCATCTGTTGTTCAGAAGCTAATATCAATGCATGAATATATCGGCCTACTCAATATTTTCGGTTAAACCGAAAGAGAAACAAAATTTATAGTTTTGCCTGTACATGGATTGTATAAATTAATGAAATATTTATGCTTGTACTTTATTTGAAATTTTTATTAGTTTAGGAGTGTTATAAACTTGTGGCACCTTAACTGAAACACCCGGTATACAAGAATTGGTCGGTTAACGTGGAATTGTACCCCACAACTTTTAAACTACAAGTTTAAAGTTAACCAAATTTGGATGATGATTTATTTTGGCAAAATTAAAAAAAAATTGTAGCTTAAGTATTCAAAATATTTAGAAAACACTAATATTTTCAAATGCAAAGAGACGAAACGGCAAGTTCAAGATTAGTGAAATTTAGACAGCTAGATTGTATTGTAATAAAACGCAAAATTTTAAGATTTAAAAAAAAATTGCAGCTGTGGATTAAGAATTATTCAAAAATATCATTTTTGAACGTTTCTCCCGACTTCTACGTTAAAAAATATTTTGAAAAACGTGTCGCTAAAATATGCACAGTTTTTGATTCCGACTATATTCATTGGACATTAAAATAATACAAATAAAGAAAAAGTTCATTAAAAAATTTGTATTAAGGCTTTTAAAAATTGTAAAAATATTTGTACTTCATTCAAAATCGTCCCACATTTATAACATTTAATTTAGGACATCAAAATAGGACCAAGGTATCTTGTCCCACTTGATTTATTTTTATGAAGCAGTGTTCACAATGGGTTTTAACGCTATTTTAATGAAATGTTTGTGTTTGAAACAGGTTGGTTGTGTGTTGGGGGTAAGTGATGTTTGTTAAGTTTGCAACTGAAGCCCTTCCGCTCGCCATTTCACAACTAACAACTTCTATCAAGTCCGGCCCTGTATATGTACATCTAAAATTCTAGTTTAAAAAAAAATCATTTAAATATAATTATGTTCGAACAAGCTTTATTCATTTTCAAAGTGGGACTGGGCCACAAGTTTGAGAAGCCCTGCGTTAATTTAAAATTAAATCATATTAACACTTGAAAATTGTGCATTGAGACTAAATAATGCTTCTTCCATTGTTATTAATTCTGTTCGATGAAAGCTTTTAACCTTCCGCATACTAGGTGACTGAATGTCACAGGCCATAGTAGGTGGGGTTTGTCATACCCCGAAAATAAAATGAAATAAAATCCACAAAATTGTGCTTTGTGACAGTTCAATGATAAGAAATATATTTTAATAGCCAATCATGAATAGGTTTAAGTAAAACAAATATTTATTTATGCATTAGAATAGGGGTAAATAGTACAGTTGTTGGCCGGTCGACAATGATTGGCCATATTTAGAAAATTATATAATAATAAATCTATAGGTATTTCCTAAAAAGTTCGAATTTTGAGATACGAGGTTTTGACTTCGCAGCGACGATATGCCTTCTTAAATATCATAAGTTAATTTTTAAATTCATATTTAAATTGTTTTTTTTTTAAATAAGTATATAAAATTATAATTATCTTTTGTTTGGTACATGAGAAATAAAATAATTTTTTTTCTAATAAATGGTTCTTTTTTTCGCTAATTTACTATATCTTATCTTAATTAGAAAATTATGGTCAATCACTGTAAATTCACTGGTCAATTACTATATTTATATGACCAATAACTATGTTTTTTAATAAACCAAATATTTTTAATTTTATTTTATATACAACGTTAAATTTTTATTCAAATTTTTATTTATATTGAAAAATATAGTTTTTTACACCTACTATCACAATAAAAAATCATAAATACATTTTATATAAGTATGAAATTTAATATTTTAATTGTTCAGTTTCTAAAAGGGGCAATCACTGTACTGTTTACCCCTAGACTTTTATTAATAAAAATACAATAACTTAACTTTTCCTTCACCTTATAAACTATCGAGTCATTGAGTACCAAAGGACTTGTCCCAGTTTGGATAAAACTCTTCAGATTTAATTTAAATTTTGTAAACTGATAAATTTATTTATTCTTAAACATAATTTGAGGGAAAAAAATTAATAAGTTTCAAATACTTGAATCCCCATTTCAGTGTCAATAATTGCCTTTTTCTCTCTCTTCATTATAGGAATTCTCACATTTTGCAATTTGTTCAACAAATCTTCAGTGTTCACTTTTCTTAAACAGTTTTTATTCACTTTATTAAGATTTATTTGGCACAGCAACATTTTTTCAAACTCAAATAATTATACTCGGGTAACTAAAACTTTTAAAATTTTATTAATTTAAGAATTTAAATGTCTATCAATTGTGCCAATAAAATTAATGGTTACTCTGGTATAACGTTATCGAATTTTCAAATGAATATGTGAAATAAAGTTTTTTGTTTGTAAAACTCATGTTTAGAAAATTTATATAATTTTTTAGATGCTCTCATTAACTATAAACAGCAATTTGAAAAAAAATTTCAATTATCTCTGTTAACAAAAAAGTTATGATAGCTTTTCATTTTTAAATCGATTTGCTCTTGCTCATTTCCCTTTTAATCAATAAACAATTTTTTTGTGTTATTCATCATGATATTTAGTCCTCATTTGATGATTCAAATTTCAATAAGATCAAAGAAAATTATTTCAAACTGGGACGACTCCTTTCAATGACACGTGTCAATTACGATACCGAATATTAAGAAAACCTAATAACAATTTCATTCTTGCCTCTTTATTAAAATGCAAATTAATTTCACGGCAATTTCTTAATGATTCGCAATAATTTAGACCAATACATTACCCGAAAAATTAATTGGATAATTTTAATCGTTCCCTCTCACTCGCATTGACAAGATTCTCGTATCTTCTCGCTCCCTTCCACTCATTGCTATGGTAAATACGTTTTTCGAATATAAAATCGATATTTACTAAATTAAATTAAAATTTTTGATTTGAAGGAGCGCACGGTAAATTATACTAATGTAATAAACACGAGGATGTGCGCATTCGAGCGAAAAGTGGCACATTGCCGAGCGAGGGAGGCAAATGAAGCGCGACGCGGAGCGGCGCGCTTCATTTTCCCGAGATCGGAATGTGCCACTTTGAGCTCGAATGTGCACACTCGGTTTTAAGCATGATTCACAATAATTTAGGCCAATAGATTACATGAAAACTCAATTAACACTAGATTTACGGATGTTGATTATATACCTATTTTTACTGAAGTGAGCCAATTTGACTCATACAACAAAATTGAAGCTTTTTGCAAAAAAAAAACAGTTCCAACTAAATTGAAATAAAAGATCTATTATTAAAAACTTCATTGAAAACATATTGTACATATAAACTCTGTTTTTGAAATACATTTTCCGCAAACAGAAATAATCCATGCTTTTTTTGCTGGGAATTTTACAGCGAAAAATTTCATCTTTACTTTCGGTTTCAAAATCAGAAATAACCCTAGCTTTTTTTTGCTAGGAGCTATATAACGAAGATCCTGTTCTTCACTACTCGAAAATTCAGTGCTATTGACTTCCCCCTCTATTTCACTTTTGTTATCACATAGTTCCATATCAGTTGCATCCGATTCATTATCTGATTGGCCTTCCTTTAGTTTTTTTAGCAAATGAAAAATTTTCTGATTTTTTCCCATAATAGCAACCCTACGTAATTAGATGTAAAATATATATCAATTGAAATACTAGTTTCCAATAAATATTGAAATTACCTTGGTGGACCAAATTTTTGTTGCAAAAAATTGATTTTATCAAATTATATTATTTCACCAAAAAAGTTCTGTTCACACGATGTATAAAACGGAATGATGAAAGAGTTGGGTTAATAAGACACCTTTTGACACCAGCTAACTAATAAATTGACAAGTTAATTATAAATGTTCAAGTATCAGCTTTCTTTAGAATTCTGATAAGAACTTTCTTTATGTAAGCCATAAGTTTCATTATGAGTCAATTTGGCTCATGGCCGTAAAAATAGGTATACCACATTCGAATATTCGCAATGAGAGGGTCTGCGGAGGGGAGTAACCAATATTTACCTATATTTCATTGTGTAGGTAAAAACCAACATATGTATTTAAAAAATAATATTTCAGTTGTATATATACATAGCAATAAAATTTTAAATGAGTCAAATTGGCTCAGTCCGTAAATCTAGTGTTAAAGACTTTTAATCGTTCCCTCTCACTCGCACTCGCGAGATTGTTGTATCTTTTCGCTCCCTTCCACTCATTTGCTATGGTAAAAACGTTTTTCGAACTTAAAATCGATATTTTGCTGTACTAAGTTTTTAAAACGCGAAGGATAAAGTAGACTCATTTAATAAATACGAGGATGTGCGCATTCGAGCGAAAAGTGGCACATTTCCGAGCGAGGGAGGCAAATGAAGCGCGACGCGGAGCGGCGCGCTTCATTTTCCCGAGATCGGAATGTGCCACTTTGAGCTCGAATGCGCACACTCGGTTTTAAGCTCGTTTATCACACGTCCCCTTTTAACATAAAAAAAAATTGACCACGTTAATTGTACCCCCGCCTAGTACACGGAAGGTTAAGAACCGATTCCATAGAGTTAAATAAAACAAGAAAGCTATTGATATTTTTATTAGGGAACTCGAGGAAGAACGCGTGCGAACGTTCGACGGCCATCTTTAGATTTAGTGGATAATGCTAGCTTCAACACGCACTCAGGAACGGCAGGTGCCGAACCCCGAAACGAAGGCCCTTCGTTTCCTTCAGACCTTCCAGCAGGACCCGTTCGATTCCTAGGAGCGACTCCTAACGAACGAATGGACTTACAAGTAGCACGTGCAATTCATTAGCTTAGACTTAAAACAAAAATCTTGCTCTTACAGAGTACCGAAAAGGGTTCCGAAGAGGCGGAAGTGCCCGGCACCGAGCCCGCCAGCGCCGAAGACGACTCTTCGGCGACGACCAGCGCTCCCGACGCCACCACCACCGTTATTTCCGGCATGGATAAAGTCGCTTTGGATTTGTACGCCATCTTACAAGGCACCCAAAAGCTCTCCGGCGAAGAGGTAATTTCATTCGCCTTCTGTCTTTTTTGCAAAAAATTTAATTCAATTGATTAAAAGGACGTCGACGCCACGACGACGTCGGAAGACGTAGAAAACACCACGTTCGAGGAAACGACGACCGATCTTCCGACGACGGAAGCGGCGACGACCACGACCACCACCACGACGACCACGACCCCAGCGCCCACGACCACCACGTCGGAAGCTTCGACGACGCGTGGTCGTTTCAGGGGACCTGGAACTAAAAGGAAGCATGGAAGTACAACGGCAGCGCCCAGCACCGAAGCTTCGGCCGAAAG
Source organism: Sinopyrophorus schimmeli (assembly GCA_036325965.1). Classification (NCBI taxonomy): domain Eukaryota; kingdom Metazoa; phylum Arthropoda; class Insecta; order Coleoptera; family Elateridae; genus Sinopyrophorus; species Sinopyrophorus schimmeli. The sequence goes on along the minus strand of JARFIZ010000014.1, from coordinate 63,327 downwards.
CAAACCTAAGCGATTTGGACGTCCAAGCTTCACACGTCCACGTCCTGGTGGCCCCCGGACCACAGCTCAACCAGCTAGTGAACCGGAAGCGTCGAAGGACGACGCCAAACCGTTGAACAGAGCAAAAGTACGTATGCATTTATATTAAAAAATATTATGACGTCACATTAGTAATTAAGTTTAAATTTTAACCCCTTGACATACAAAAAAAACCGAATTTGATGAATCCAAAAAAAACCTATTAATTTGGTTCAACTTAACTGTTATGACCACAAACAAGTAACATACAAAAAATAATTAACAGTTTTAAAACATTTTGAAAAATGTAGACCAGTGCTTTCCAACCTTTTTTTAACATCTCCCACCTAAGTCATGCTCCCCTATGTAACATATAAGTATTTTTTTTTTTTTTAAACATTGAATTAAGGTACTTGCGGGTAATAAGGCCTGTCGGTTAATAAGGCCTAAATAACGAAAATCATATTTAAAATAACCGCTTGCGCTTAAGGCCACCCTCACAAACCCCTATTGCTTGAAGATGTCTCTACAAGTTTGTGGAGGCAACATATTCGGCTTCCTGCCCCAAATGTAGCACCATACGTCATAAAACGCGGGCAGGCAACGCGGATAATAAAAATCGGGCCAAATCAATCGTAAGTAATTTTTATAAATAATTTTAAGTGCAATTTCTGCATTCGTATGATTATTGATCTTCGTTACCATCGACCAGATTTTGATCTTTTACAGGGAGAGACGAGTAAATAAAAATTGGCTCAATACTCCAATACCATAATGGTATACTGGGAGAAGAGAAAAAACAAGACTTACCAAATATGTATTGTGTATAGTTTGATTATTTAAATATTTTAAAACTGTAGGCCTTATTACCCTTCGGTAGGAAAATAAGGCCTACTGGTACGGTTTTTAAAAAGGTTTAATTTTGTCTTTGAATATGGTAAAAGTTGGCATTTTTTGTTTATATTTTATAGTAACTGAATCTGAAAAATGATTACTATTAAAATCTGTTGGTTAATTTTAATATTTTTCATTTAATTTCAAATGTCCCTTAGCTAGGCCTTGTTACCCGCAGGTACCTTATTCCATAAATGAAGCCTAATTACAACTTGTTCAAGACACAAGATTTAGGTTTTAGCAAGAAATCACTAGGAAATTATTAAGAAAAAAAACAATAAGGAAATTTTCAAAACATAAACTAAAAATCAAGTGCGTTTTCAAATTGTTCCCTTGAATAATGATATTGCCCCACAAACATTTAAATTGCCTCATATGGCACGTTGGGAAACACTAATATAGAATAACTAGGCATTTTTTAAACATTTTAAAACATTTTCTTCCTGGGCTCTTTTTTTCCTATTTATTAAAGATAGTTCTTGACGTGTCAGAGACGTCAAAATCTACAATGACACCCTAAATGATTGACGTCTCCTAGATATCATTGTATGTCAAGGGGTTAACATACCTAATCTATTTTTTATACACAACTTCCTTTTTTTTAATACAAATTAGTTCATTTTTTTATTTGCAATAATCCGTATTTTCAACATAGATCTTTATGTTAGGATTAATTTCCTTTAAAAATGAACTGCTCTAATTATCTACAATTTTGGTGAATATTTCTAATTACAGTCAAACCTCGATAGGCCGAATTTTTGATAACCGGAACCTGTTTCCCTAGAACTTGCCTATTGCAACGTTAATATTTTTATATCGATAACTCGAATTTTTGATAACTCGAATAATTTTTGTTTCCTTTCAACTTCGACTTATCGAGGTTCGACTGTAATTTCTTGCAAATATCTCGCTCAAAAAATTCGCGTAACTTTAATTTACACAAAGAACAAAATATTTCATATAATTTTCCGTTAAAACCTCGTGCACAAAATGATAGAATTATAAAACAGCATTCAAAAATGTAATGAATAGCTTGAAGTAAAACTTCTTTGCTGAGGGCGTTACCAAAATTCCGCCCAAAAAAGTATAACTTCAAAGATTAATTTTGGAAAGAAAATATTTGTTTTTTTCTAAATTCCCTTAGCCGAAATCTTACTTCTTATTTAATAAATAAATTGATATTTTTTTAAGTTAATCTACATTTCCTTTATGTTGAAGTAAACAAATAAAATTAAATACAGTCAAACTTCTATAAGTCGAACGTCGATAAGCTGAATTTTGTTACCTCAAACCCGTTTCACTAGGACTTGCCTATTTCAACCTTAATATTTTTATATCGATAACTCGAATTTTTGATAACTCGACTTAATTTTAGCTTCCCTTCAACTTCGTTTTATCGAAGTTTGACTGTATTTAATTAAACCATCTCCATTTGGTTTTGTTCTCAATTTACACGGTTTTTCGTACAAAAACGACCCAATTTCAGCATTGTTATTTTCTCAGAAACCCATCTTCCAAGTAAATTAAATTTTTTTGCGTCCTTCTCATTAAATCCTACAAAATGGCAATTAAAAATCATTCATTCTTTTATTCCGAATTTTACTCCACGATAATAATTAATCTTTCCACACTTTAGCCCACAAGATCTCGTTTCGGAGTCGGTCGCACCAGGCCATCCACCACAGAACCGTCGGCCGACCAACCCCACGAAGAAGGCGCCAGCAGCACCTCCAAGCCGTCCCTAACCCGCCCTCGTCCAGGCTTCGGCGTGCGAGGACGTGGCCGAAGCACGACCACAACATCCGCCCCGTCGGAGGGTAACGAGGAAGAAGGCGAGGGCTCGCCCAGCAGCACCACCACAAAACCCAAAATAAGAGCCTCGGCCGGCGGAAGCAACGTTCGGCCGTTAAGACCGGGCCCCAGAATCAACTTGGCGAGGGGACGGCCCGGCCTCTCCACGACCACGACCGCAGCGCCCGATACCCCAGCCGAAGAGAGCTCTCAGGAGGAATCGGAGACGTCCGGGGAACCCAAAGAAGTAAAATTATAGTTTAAGGGTCTAGTCTACCAAATTTCTTGCGATATAATTTAAATGTAAACTTAATATGGCTGTCACGGCCGTATTTTTGAAGATAAAAACTTGAAAATTTTTCCATATATAGAGACCATCTGGATCAATCCGTGATTGCCCTTGATTTTTTTTTAATATGCAAATTTGGCTAAAAAATTTAATAACTGCAAAAACAGTATCACACGCAGTTACATCCTGTTCTTTCAAAAATAAAGATAAAAATTTCAACTTTTTACCAAATGAAGCAGAAAACTTATGAAATTGTGGCAATGTTTTCGAAATTTTGATAACTATATTTATTAATAAGTTACAAGCAATTAAAGTATGTGAATTTTGAACGAAATTCTCCAAAAATCGAAGGCGTTTGGATATGATTGACAGATCTTAAGCAGCTTATCTCTTGTAATCGCAAGGTCTATTCAAAACTCGAAGTAACAAAAGGATACCAAGAACGCTTAAAAATAGTAGTATTTAACAGACCGATTGTACACTATTTTAGAAAATTGAAAAAGGCAAACTTATCTAAAATTAGCTAGAAAATATACATATTGAATATGTTTTGTTTGCTGGAATGCAATATTCCCATGTTTCTTGATATAAAAGAAACTGGTTGTTAGAGAAAATGTAGTATGTAGGTATTTGTTTGGTTATTAATGTTTTAAAATTTGATAAGTGCAAATTGTTTGAAGTATTATGATATTGAGTTTAAATACATGAAAAAAACTTATACTCGTATTAATTAATAAATACTTTCATTTTTAATGACAGGTTTTTTCTTTCGTGGTTCCGACGATATATCTATATAAATTGAAATTCAGTAACAATAAGTAGCATTTATATTAACTATTATTTAGTAGTGTACACGACAGACATTTTTATTACTAAACTAATTGAAAATATATTAGCTTTGTTTCAGTTATAAAGTATGACTATGTTATTCAAACATAATAGGTTTACGTAATTAAAGGGGCAAGTCGATAAAGAGGATAAGTAAACATTTTTAAATTCTTTGTCAATTTTGGAGGTTTTATGATATAAAATGTTCAACCACGATCAAAAATTAAAAAATGTCATTTAACCCCTTTATCCACTTGCTCCTTCAATTAAGAATTATTCAAAAACTAATGATAAAATATTTTTTTAAGAATTTGTTTGCTTAAACATGTATACGTTACCTTGTAAACATGTGTTGGATAAATGATCGAACAAGGGGGCCATTTAAATTTACTTCATAAAAAAAATGTAAAAAAATTGGCAATTACTATTTCTCTTTAACTACTAACTATCTACTAAAGTTGAAAGTAATGTACATACAATTTTCAGTTATTAATAAATGCTTCAACTTTTTAATAGAACATGTCAATTTTAAAAATAATACAAGACCTGATACTCGCAAATAATCTAAGAATATAAATTGCATTATTTTATATACGTAAATAGAACTCGGAATATCAGGTAACATAATTTTAAAAAGTTGGTCAGTAAAATAATGGTGTATCTGGCCTTCTTCCGACAACCTATTGTTACTTCGAGTTTTTAATAAACTTTGCGATTACAAAGGATAAACTGCTTAGGATCTGTCAATCATATCCAAACGTCTCAATTTTTAGAAAATTTCGTTCGAAATTCACATACTTTAATTGCTTGTAACTTATTAATAAATATAGTTATCAAAATTTCGAAAACATCGCCACAATTCCACAAGTTTTCTGCTTCATTTGGTAAAAAGTTAAAATTTTTATCTTTATTTTTGAAGGAAGATGACGTACTTTCGTGTGACACTGTTTTTGCAGTTATTATTTTTTTTCTGCCAAATTTGCATATTAAAAAAAAATCAAAGGCAATCACGTATTGATCCAGATGGTCTCTATATATGGAAAAATTTTCAACTTTCTATCTTCAAAAATACGGCTGCGAGAGCCATATTAAGTTTACATTTAAAGTATATAGCTAGAAATTTGGTAGACTAGACGCTTCACCTTCCGTGTACTAGGTGGCGTATAACTAACGTGAACAATTTTTTTTTGTTAAAATGGGACGTTTGGTAATGGAGCTTAAAACCAAGTGTGCACATTCGAGCTCAAAGTGGCACATTCCGATCTCGGGAAAATGAAGCGCGCCGCTCCGCGTCGCGCTTCATTTGCTTCCCTCGCTCGGAAATGTGCCACTTTTCGCTCGAATGCGCACATCCTCGTGTTTATTACATTTATCTAATTTATCCTTCGCTCTTTCAAATCAATAATTTTAATTTAGTTTTGTAAATATCGATATTATATTAGAAAAATGTATTTACTATAGGAAATGAGTGGAAGGAAACGAAAAGATACGAAAATCTTGTCAGTGCGAGTGAGAAAGACCCATCAAAATTATTCAATTGTATTTTCGTCTAATTTATTGGCCTAAATTATTGCAAATCGTGCTGAAAACCGAGTGTGCACATTCGAGCTCAAAGTGGCACATTTACGATCTCGGGAAAATGAAGCGCGCCGCTCCGCGTCGCGCTTCATTTGCTTCCCTCGCTCGGAAATGTGCCACTTTTCGCTCGAATGCGCACATCCTCGTGTTTTTTACATTTATCTAATTTATCCTTCGTTCTTTCAAATCAATAATTTTAATTTAGTTTTGTAAATATCGATATTATATTAGAAAAATATATTTACTATAGGAAATGAGTGGAAGGAAACGAAAAGATACGAAAATCTTGTCAGTGCGAGTGAGAAAGACCCATCAAAATTATTCAATTGTATTTTCGTCTAATTTATTGGCCTAAATTATTGCAAATCGTGCTGAAAACCGAGTGTGCACATTCGAGCTCAAAGTGGCACATTCCGATCTCGGGAAAATGAAGCGCGCCGCTCCGCGTCGCGCTTCATTTGCTTCCCTCGCTCGGAAATGTGCCACTTTTCGCTCGAATGCGCACATCCTCGTGTTTATTACATTTATCTAATTTATCCTTCCTCTTTCAAATCAATAATTTTAATTTAGTTTTGTAAATATCGATATTATATTAGAAAAATATATTTACTATAGGAAATGAGTGGAAGGAAACGAAAAGATACGAAAATCTTGTCAGTGCGAGTGAGAAAGACCCATCAAAATTATTCAATTGTATTTTCGTCTAATTTATTGGCCTAAATTATTGCAAATCGTGCTAAAAACCGAGTGTGCACATTCGAGCTCAAAGTGGCACATTCCGATCTCGGGAAAATGAAGCGCGCCGCTCCGCGTCGCGCTTCATTTGCTTCCCTCGCTCGGAAATGTGCCACTTTTCGCTCGAATGCGCACAACCTCGTGTTTATTATATTGGTATAATTTACCGTGCGCTCCTTCAAAACAAAAATTTGATTTTAATTTAGTAAATATCGATTTTATATTCAAAAAACGTATTTACCATAGCAATGAGTGGAAGGGAGCGAGAAGATACGATAATCTTGTGAATGCAAGAGAGAGGGAACGATTAAAATTATTCAATTAATTTTTCGTGTAATTTATTGGTCTGAATTATTGCGAATCATTAAGAAATTACGGTGAATTTAATTTGTATTTCATTTTATTTTCGGGGTATGGCAAACCCCACCTAGTATGGCATGTGACATTTAGTCGCCTAGTATGCGGAGGGTTAATATTATCATTTTTTTTCAATCGCAGGAAGCCACATCGCCAGCAGCCGTCGAAGATAAAAACCCATTAAATCGTCTCCGCAACCGCCAGAGACCCGGGGCCGTGCAAGCCGCCCCGCGGCCCAAGGCGTCGGGCAGTGCCCCGGTGCAGGTGAGACGCGTCAATCCACTTTTGGCCCGAAAGAGACCGGGGGTGGCCGAACCGTCGAGTACCGAGGCTTCGCCCGAACCGGACGTGACGGAGGAGTCTGAGAGCGAGGAAGAGGCCGACACCCCGGCACCTAGTTCTAGCACGACCGAAGAGCCTCGAGGTTTAAATAAATTGTTAGCGGGCAGAAGAAGATTGGGGGTCAGACCGGCCGCCCAAAATTAGTTATTACAAGCCTTAAAATATTTAATAACGTAAAAATTAACTTAATTTCCTTTGTGTTTATGGAACTTTTTTGACTTTAACGAAAAACAGCGCGTAAATGTCGCATTGACTTGGACAAAATTGATTCAATTGTTTTTTTATGCCCCTTCGTTGTTAAAATAATTTTGAACTAATTCGACTTAGTTTAATTGATCTTGTTTAAACATTGTCATAAGTAAATTTGTGTTGCCCGCATTCGAGGACAATGAGGTCCTCATTCTTTTTTTAATATTTAGTAACAATTGGAATGCTACGAGCTATTTCTAGTGATTTAAGTTTAGGGATAAATTGACATGTGTACTTAGTTCACCGAAAAGTTAATAATAGTTTTGTAAAACGCAGGCCTTTTAAGTGTCAATAATTTTGTAAGACCCTAGTAGAGGGCGTGTACCCCCTATTATTATTAATTGATAAAATAATTTATTGTACAGATCTTTGTATTTTGTATATAACTACTTATGTATCCTATTTTTTAAACGGCAAATATGCTAGGGCAGATTTCAATTTGAAAAATACATGTAGTCAAATTTATTGTATAAGATACTCAATCACGATTTTTGTATGAAAATTAAAATATGATAAATGTAGAATAAATACTTCTAAATATCTTGCTTTTATCATTCGAGATATTTAATATCGAAGACCATAAGGAGCTTAAGTTTAGTACAGTCGAACCTCGATATTATGAACATGTTTGTCCGCAAGGTTTTGTTCGTGCAATGGAAGAGTTCATACCAATAGGGTACAATGCTAACGAGGGTTGACTGTATCGTGTTTTTAATTTTAAAAATCAACATTCTTCAATTGCATTTATTCCAAAATGTGTAAGAATTTTAAGATCTCATTTAATGCTAAACAAAATTTAAGATAATTGTTGATTTTTTGGTTTTACAATGAGAAAGCTGAAAAATTTGGAGATTCTCTAAGCCACCTTCTGCCGCAACTTCAAATACGTCGAATTTAATAAAAAATAAAAATAGTAAAAAGTTTGAAATTGCAGCATTAAAAAACGGTGAACGCTGTTTTATTTTTAGAATAATAGGGGTGGGGGTTCTGCTTCAGCCTTATTTATAAGTAACGCCCTCAAACCCATCATAATTTATATTTCAAAGCCCAAAATGCATCTGCTGCTGCAGTTCGAAATTAGATAAATTATTTGGTAGGGGAAGTTAACCGGTTGTGGGCATTGTCCGGTTGAGGGCACCCCCGAATAATTTTTGATCGTGAGCAGATACAGGTGTTTTCACGTTCGTCATTTGTTCGCAATGTCAGCACTATGTTTTATTGCTAATATAAAACGAACAGACGCATATGCGTAGTAGCTACGCGTTAATCCAGGTTTTCATCTCTAAAAATGTACCGCAATGTAATCGTTTATTGTGTTTAAAGTGCGATAAATAAAAGTAACTTATTGCAAAAGGTCGGTCTAATGTAAATATATGCAGGACTTTAAATATATTTTATAATTTTAATTTCGATTCAATCAAAATCTTCGCAAAATAAATTTGCCAGTCATTTGTCGAGAGCTATGAATTTTCCAGGTGTGGGCACCTACATTTTACTAGTTGTGGGCACTTAAGTTTTTGCCATTTAAACCTTGTATTTCGCTGACAATTTGTCGAATATTGTTGTCCATGTTAACATAACCCCCCTGCGGAGTCTAGGGGTGTAGCCGCGGCCTGATTTCGAGGGAGGCGGGCAAAGACCCCGCTCGATTGTCATGTACGACAAAAATGTAAAGATATCAAAACTTTTTCACAATAATTTAAAAAAAATTTAACATTTTTGGTTTTGGATTTCAAACAGACTTCTTTTCACAACTCGACCATTGAAAATCAGATTTTCGATTGTCGAGCATCTTTGACAGACCAATTCATATGACCTGAAAATTGTAAATAATATATTTACGAAATTTTTGCGGTTTTTTTAATGCATTTTTAGACACGTCGATTTCAAAAATCAATTTTGATGCATACATTGGAGCCATTTGACGATGATCCCCTGAAGTCCACCGCGAAAGCCTATTTTAAATTTTATTTTCATAACTGAAGGCTTTGAATATGAATAAATTGTTTTTTCTCTATATAGTGGCGTTTTACTCCATATTTTCCCATTTTGAGGGGATTTTCCTGATGTGCCCAAAACCGGTTAAAAAAAATTGCATGATGAAAAATGACTACTTTATGAAAAGTTAAAAATGTTTTTTTTTTTAAATTGATATAAAATTAATTCATTTGCCAGTAGTTAGCTAAGGTCTCTAGCTTCCCGATGATATGCATATTCTGCAAAAAAAATCCAGTTGGTCAAAAGTTATCGCCTAAATAGCTAACTGTGCCCACAACCGGTTAACTTCCCCTACTAATTTTTTAAACAAATATATTTTTATAAATTATTTCTCATTCCTTAAATAGGATCAAAATTATAGTATGTATAAAACATAGTAATTATATTTTTTTAAAATACAAATTTACTATTAATAAGTGGAAAAGTAATTAGAAAGTTTATTAATAGCATTATTTTTTTATTTCGAAAAGATCTTGTGCTTTATACAAAAACATTTGAGAATTCGAACAATTAATGCTCCAAATAGTGTGTCAGCGCCCTCTCTAAGAAGTAAGCTGAACTATACTTGAATCTTTCAAAGAACAAAACCAATACTTTGAACGCTAATATATTTTTGATATTTATTATTTAAATAATAATTTATGAAAATATTGCAATAATAACTCAAAACCTTTCAAAATTATGTTTTAATACTGTTATTTGGTTTAAAAAGTCCGCAGCAGATGTTGTTTAATTATTTTTGAAATGTTTGAAATATAAATTAAGGTTTTCTGTAGCAGCACATTACAAAAAAAATACGAGAAAAAGAATAATAATATATAGCACCTCGCCACATTCCACAAAGTCGAAAATTAATTAATTAAAATTTTTGTGCGAGAATAAAATTACGATTTTCGAAAATAATAACTATCAACTGATGTATTACAGTTTTTACAAGATGTTCCTCTGGGAGTGTGGCATTTTTGCTTGAATTAACAACAAGCAAGAACTGGAGATTCTTAAAAAAAGAAAAACGCAAAAAAACAATTAAAATCCAAAAAGTAATTTTTAATATAAAGTATCTTAGTTATGGTCTTCTTTTACTTGTAGATTTTTGGTAACATCTAAAAGGAAACTGAAAGAATGTCATAAATGTTTTTTTTTTAATTTTAGCTAAATAAAGTGATCTTTTTTAAATCCGCCCCTGATCACTAAATCAGCCCAGAACTCACCACGCGCGGGTGTTTGTTTCGAGTTCTTTTAAACGCGTATCGCAAATTACCGCCGTTTATTGCAAATATTTTTTTTAAAAATATCCGAAAAAATGCCGCATATAAATATACGATAACGCACGAAAGACGCAAAATCAAATGCTGAAAAAAAAACACAAATAAATTTTTTATGAGCGCCAAGATCCGAATTTGGGCTCATAAGTGGCACACTCTTTTAAAGTGCCTTTGTTTGCAAATACAATTGTTGCAAATAAATCTTTTCTTATATCTAAATATTTCTACGATGAAGCTGAAAAGTATGTATTGGGGATAATCTAAGCCACCCTCTTCCGCAACCCTAAACTTGATTATACATTTAGATACAAACACACTTGTTCAAAATGTGTTTGATTTAATAAAAAATGAAAGCAAAAAATCAAGTCCAAAGTTGCAGCATTCAAAATCGCGAATTCTAAGGGTGCCCCAGTGCCCAGCTAGCGTGGCACGGGGCGGTACACAAATATACAGTGTGTTAGAAAATAAACATTGTGCTTGCAGAAGGGTGAGACATGCCAATTTAACTTTAAAATTGAAAATAATTGAAAAATTGATAAAGCAAGGCTGGTGTCTCCCAACTGTGTCGCAGACATAAGAAATTGCACTCAATAAACGGAAAATGCTCTCCTTCTCGACTTTTCGGGGTTAATAAAATATAGACAATAAAAAATGGCGAGGGGGCAAAGGGACATTAAGAAAGACAACAAGCCCGAAAATTCAAAAATTCGAGCATTTCCGTTCGCAAAAACTGAAGCATTGATGCTGTTTTTGCGGCTTATTGAGCCAATAAAGTAAAGGAAAAACATCGAAGAAATGTGACTCGGAAAACACATGGAAATCCTAGCAAACAATTCCAGATGTTTTTCAAAAAAATAAAGTTGCAGCTGTGTTTCTGGTGTTTTGACGCACAAACCTCGTGCTTCGATTTTTCTATAATGTTTTCTTTGTTAATGAGCATTTTTCTGTTTTATTTTAGCACAACAAAATTTTAATTTGAAGCTTGCTTCGTGTGTGTCTGTATAATTACAAATTGATTTATTTATTGATTTATTTGCTTAAATTTAAAAATTGAAATAGTTTGTGAATTAATTTCATAAGGTTTATTTAAATCGCAGTTAAAGTATGATACAAAAAATGATAAAGCCAATAATAAATTTTAAAAACGATCAAATTTTGATTTTAATTTTGTCAAAGTGATCAAGAGCCACAGTAGTAAAAATTAGATGAAACCATTTTAGATAACTTTGAATTTGAAAGCAATAAACATTATACAAAATAAGGCACAAATTGAAACAACCGTCGGTAGCCTTAAAATTGCAGAAGTAATAAATCAAATTATACATTTGGATTTTGGCTGCATGGATAATAATTAGTAAAATTAATTAAAATAAAAAATTAAAGCGATATTCAAACTCTGAAAAATATAATTATAAAATCCATGCCTAAAATCCAGAAAGACTCAAAATTAATTTAAAAATACTTTTTTTGGATTCTGCAAAAAGATAAATTAATAGTTTTAAATTCAAATTGTTAAACATTTGACAAATTTGAAAAATATTAATAGTTATAATAATTCTTCCAGAATGGCGCAATTACGATGCCCATCGCTATCGGGCTTAATTTTATTATATGTTATTATATTGTTCTCCATTCGTTATTTACTTGAGTTCGTTCAAATCTAAATTTGATTCAAAGTCAAAATAACACGTAAATTCTATCGTTTAACTTTTTCAACTGCTTAGTTATCATTTATTAAAAGCAATAAATAATTTATGAATATTTAGAAGCAAATGTTTATAGTCTTTCTAAACAAAAGATTTAGTGAACAAATGTAAAAAATTTGAATGCCTTATTCATTAAAAAAAAATGGATTGTTCTAAAATCCTAATGCTTTTATTGAGCCGAGCTCATAACTCAACAAAAACTAAAAAAAAAACGATTTAATATTATTAAGTAATAATTGTAATTTTTATATTATTTAAAACTGTTTTTAAAAAGCAATCGTGTAATTTGTACTTTAGAATCAAAATAAAATTGAACCAGCTTAAAATTTTGAAGAATGAATAACAGTAATAAACCTTTTAAATTTAAGAAAATTGTAAGTCTCGACAAATTTACTCTTTGTAAATAATTATAAACAAATTGTCGTTGGTTCACAAAAAACCTCCTGTATGCCAAAATCTTAACTTCTCAATATCAAAAACCTGATTAAATAATAATAAAATTATTTAATTATCAGGTTTTAATTAATCTTCCATGTTGAAATATTAATTATTACTTTCACATTGTAATTATTAATATTTTATTTTATTATTTGTTATTATATTGTTTTCCATTCGTTAGTGTTAAATCATTGATATTCAACGGAGCACAAAATTAGGTTTTTGAAAATTCCAAAAATTGTGCATAACAGTGCACAGAAGAGGTCTTAAATAAAACCAAAGACAAAATCAAAAATCAATTTAAAAAGCAATCAACTTTTGATTCCAAATCGGAAAAAGTAATACACAGCCACAGTAGCAAAATATAATTTTAAAACAAAGTTTTTAAAAAAACGTTTGTTAAGCTTGGACAAAAAATTATCAATTTAAAATGTAAATCCTGGCAATAAACATTATAAAAAATGAGGTACAAATTGAAGAAACCGTCTGGAGCCTTAAAACTGCAAAGCTAAGAAAGCAAAATTGTAAACATTTGTGATGGTTGTATGGGTGACATTTGCAAAAAATTAATGAAATTAAATGTTTTAAGGCTCCAGAAGACATCAGAAACACCAGCTGCAAGAGAAAATTACTAGGACTCATCGGAAATGGAGATTCATCTCCTCTTGTCCCACGCTGGACGGACCTACCGTGATGTCCTTTATAATAAAGATGGCTTCACAATGTGGGGTTGGAACTAACCACTATTGCAATCCTCCTCGTCTACCTTTGGACTCTTGGACCTGGACACCTGGACACCTGGACACCTGGACCATCAGCTACAATCGACACTCCCGAACTTCCGAAGACCACTTTTAAAAAAACGCGCGCTTTAATTACTTAAGGGACCAAACACTACTTTATTTACAACTGGGAGGGTAACACTCGAGTAAAAGACTACGAAAATAAAATTCGAATTTCGCGCACTCACTGACGACGAAATACATGAGCAGTCCTGCACACTCGCGACGGTATTCACGAAAAACGAAAAAAGGCACGCGAGCCCGCCGGACCTGAAAGAAAGGCCTCAAAATTAATCAACAAAAGTGGTAAAGGTTTCTGAAATATATAAACTGACGATTAGTGTAACATTTCTGGTTCACCCTGGTCATCCACAATTGCTAACATTAAAATCACACATAACTTTTGCAATTAAAATTGTGCAAAGCTATACATTTGTCAAACAAATCAACAAATAGTTAGCAACATTTTAACAACAAATGAGGGCTGTTGCACAAGTTTGAATTACAATAAATAATTAAAATAATGAACAGCGCAAAAAGCGCGGCTTACCTTGACAGAAGGGAAAGATGAACGCTAAGCGCCGATAGTGTTGTGTTCTGCAATTTCAACGCTAGCATTTGTTTCACCAGCCTACTTGGTTTACCTAAAATTCGAAATAAAATTAATTAATTAAAAGTACTTAACTATTTTATTAATTGTTTGAAATAATCAAAAGGAATGTAAAGCATATTATCTTAAATAAATAACAAGAATGAAAATAAGAAATCGGGTCCCAAATCTCAATGCCGAAATAATTGGAAAACTAAAATATTTATAAAAAGCTCTGAAAAGACAACAATCAATCAAAGAATATAGAAGGGTAAGATACACCTTTTGAGAGTCATAAAATTCCAGATGTTCTTAAAGCCGGCTAAACATCGGTCGATCGGCTCGGTACTTTTGCCTGGAATTAATAAAATAATTCAAATATTAATACCCAATTACAACAATTGAATAATTTAATAGAAACCAAGAAACATTTAATACTAAGCCCTTAATCTCCAAAAAAACTATTTAATCGAATAAAATGAAAAATTCAACCTAGACTAGTTTTGATAATTACCTATTTTTTTTAACTTGCGCCAATAATTCCGAAATTTAATTATTTTCGGGCCTTCAACACAGAGTAATAGATATACCAAATCGCAACAGGAAAACTAAGTAAAGTGGGGAAATGAATACGTCATATATTTAAACGTCTTCGATTCTCGTCGTTGATTTCCGGAATGTTCTAGAAGAACACCGATTGAAACCACGAATTTGCCAATGACGTCACACCTTAGACCCATACAATTGTGAGTTCAATTATTATTACAAATATGTACTATCAAATAGAAATTCATATACAGGGTGGTTTAATAGTAGGAGACCAAATTTTAAGAGTAATGAAGGGATATAAAGTTGAGACAAAAAGTCCTTTAGCGTTTTTGCACCTGACGCACAAGTAGTGACTTATTAATTAATTTGGATAGACAATCAGAAGCAAGCTATAACAGTAATAAGAGATTAGCGAGGTTCCACCAAACTTGCTAGGGGCCGTTTAAGTATTACGTAATTTAATAATTTTGGACCCCCTCCCGCCCCGAATAAACCAAAATATGAATGTCGTAAACCCCCCTTTCTATCAAATAATAAAACTTTAATTAAACATCAATTGCAATATAAAAAGATAAATTATTTTTTTCTTTATGATCCCTTTGACAGCAAAAGTAAGAAAAAAATTGTCCTTTTGGCCCTAACCATGTTTATGTAATACCTGAACTCTTTTCTTGCTGCTGTTGCTTGCTTCTAATTGGCTATTGAAATTAATTAATAACTCAATACCTGTGGGTCAGGTGCAAAAACGCTAAAGGACCTTTTGTCTCAAAATTGTATCCCCTATCTGCCCTCAAAATTAGATCCCCTACTGTTGGGTCAATCTGTACATACAATCCCTATGGAAACGCAAATAAATATATAAAATTCTCACCTTTGCAAATATGTAGCAGACCTCTTCGTAATGCCAATAGTCTTTGATTCCTCCAATGATTGAACCACCCCGTCACTTAAAAATACAAAAAATATATAGACAAACTTGTCTTATGAGCTTAAGAGGTTTTAACATATAAATATCAATATTTAAGATGTAATTAGTTAGAGGTAAGCTCCAAAGTAGAAAAGAGCTGTCCTAAGACACGTCTTTAACATTCGAAGCTACCTACATACTGAATAAAATTTAAATTAAAATGCCTAAAAACATTTGCTATCAGTTACAGCTGGCCTTACCGGATATGATAAGATACAAGCTGCACGTGTGTTTCCTAGTCATATTGTTATATGAACATCAATGAACGACGTCACTAAATATGAAAAACGTTACTGATTAAGCACACCTGCAAACAAATTTTCATTACTTCGTTTTGGAGTTTTACAAAAGTTTCAATAAAGTAATTAATGAACCAATGTTTACATAATAATTGCTAATGTTAAAGAAATAGCCACAAGTAGGGAACACTAAAATTACTGAGAATTGTTAAAATAAAAATTGTAGTAAGCTACGCTTTTGTAAAATAAATTTATACAAAATTTGAGTTATTTTAAGAATAAATTGGGGGCATTGTACAACTTGTACTTAGAACAATTACACACCCAAGAAAAACGTGCAACAGTTACAATTATTAAATTGTTTAAAAAAACTATATTTACATACAAAATTACAAAAGGCTAAACAAACATCAGTTGAATAGAATGTTTATAGCATTCTTTAATTGTTTGTCGTCTTGTAATTTCAATAATTTAAATAAATAACAATAACTGAGTAAATCATAAGAATAAAAGCGATTTTGAGAATTCAATTTAAAAGACCTTAGTATTAGGTATTTGAAGTCAGAAATATTCTAACCAAAAAACTCAAAAATTGGTATAATTTAAACAATATTTAAAAAATTATAAACAAATTTACTTATTTCTATAGTTTTCCCAAACACATAAATCTATTTTATACTTAAAACAGCATTGGTGGGCCATCTGTGGACACAATTGTTAATCATCAATTTAAATTTACAATTACTTACATTAAACGCATTCAAATATTATATACTTCTTATGAATTTAAAACATCTCAAATTCACTATTATTTTACATACATAAGTTAAAATCTTCAATAATCTAAATCTTCAACTAAAAACAATTAAATTATTCTTGTGACTAGCCTATAAATTGTTTTTTAACTTATAAAGAAGCATAATTAAATCTTAATTAATATACAAAACAATAATTATTATAAACAAATACTTCTAAGTTCTGCAGTAAACAAAACAAATATAAATACAAAAAGGAAATGTAAGAAAATACAAAAGTACCTAGATATTAATTTAATTTATTGAGATATACTTCTTATATAACAATTTAGTCACTATCTGGAAAAAATGAGCAGTTATATCTTCCAATTTATCAGTGATTTATAATTACAATTACACATGAAACTTCACATACAATTAAAATGCAATTATCTACAAAATGTTCAAAATAAAACCTATTCCTCCTAAGAACTTTACAAATTCAATAAATATTTACCTAAGAAATGTAAACTAAAACTGCATCCAAAATTCTAATTACCCTTTTGGAATGCAAAAAAATATCACCATAAAAATTGATTTTAGAATTATTAACTATCTAACAATAAGACAAACCAAAATAAAAACAACCTAATCAATTTAAAATGTACACCTTATACGTATCACATTATTCAAATTGAACACAAACATAAAATATTCGATCACATGATTTCCTCTTAATTGGCATTTGTGCACTAAATTGCTCGGACCTTCCTTTGTAATAAGTTTGCGGAATGCACCTTATCGTCGTACTCTTGAGCTTTGATGTACAATAAAACACCAATAATGACTATAACAGTACCAATGCCACTTAATAATGTTACTGAATTTCCAAACATTAATACTGACAACCATATAAGAAATGCTCGTTTAGCAGTATTTGCAACACTAAAATTGTAACAATTAAAATTACAATTTCCACAAGTTTAATGGCCCTTTACCTGTGCGCAACAGGGCTAATATAGTCCATTAATACGTATGCTGTGATACTTTGGAAGTGGAAAAATAATCCATTAAGTACGAAATAAAACAATAACTTGATCTCCGGCTTTTCAGCATGAGCCATATCCACTAGCATTATGGAAGCAGGTATTTGTACTACAATACTTGCAATACTTGTGTAGAATTGCAATTCAGCAGGACTATAAGTTGAGATATATATCAATCTATATTTTAACTCATGTTTTAAAAGAATTAAGCACTTACGTATATTTAAACTTATCACCAGATATTAACATTTTAGAATAAACGTTCTGAAGGCATTCAGTTAAATTTGTAGCCATAGCCGCAATAAATCCTCTCAATTCAAAACTAATCTCGTTAGCTGAACAAAGCGCTAAGCCTGACATCACTGGTAAAAGACTTAAATTGACAAACCACCCAGTCTGTTCCCCTAAAACTCTTAAATTCACAAAACACAGAGCTACTGATATTCCTACAACATACCTAATAAAAATCGAGATATTAAAACAGTAAAAAGTGGTGCAGAGCTTTTTATGGTTTCTGTAAAACTCACTGCTACATAATTCAATGCTACTAAACCAAGAACCACCGTAAGAAACCTTAAATTACAGGTATAAATCAATGATGATTGTTTTTATTCAGATTTACCTGGTGCACCCAACTAGGACCATATGCCTAAAGAAACCTGGTGGTCTGCTGAGTCTCTGCGAAGGTTTATACATGCCACAAGGAAAATACATCTGTATAAATCCACAAGTTGCCGTCATTAACATTTGACATGCTCCTAACAATAGATTGTCATCATAAATCATTTAATAGTGGAAATAACAATAAACAAATTACCTAATACTGTTGGATTTCCATTGAGATAAGTTAATATGTACTTATTCAAAAACAATGTACATCCACTGAAGATATACCATAACAATAAAAATACAAGGGCTCTAATGTTCAACAAACCCGTTTTAACCTCTGTCGAAAGTGATTCATTGTCTTTTCTCGATATTAGAATCTCGTTATCTTTAAATGTATTGGTGTTGATATGAACATAGGAATTATCCATGTTCTTTTGAGATTTCCTCCTACGAAAAGAAGTGTTAGAAAAGTTAACCTTACATTTGATTGCTTAATGTACTTTTGAGAGAGCTTCATTGTGTGATTCACATTATGATCTAAGCACATAGGATGATATAGTGAAAGTATGTTACTTACCTTCAAATTTAAAATTTCTACATAACATATAATCAGAAACACGTCATAGTACATTACTTAACCTCAATCGGTTTTGTTATTAAACGATGCAATATCTCAATGTTGCCAAACTAGAAAGTACTTAAAGGCAACATGGTGTGAACTTACAATTTTATATCGGTTACTTTCCGGGCGCCTTTTTTATGGTATTATCTCGTTATTTGTTTATAAAGTGCATTGAATTTATTAGTAATAGTTTCATAAATATTATTACATAATACTCTTAATTTTAGAGCACTCCTGATATGGAAAAAAATTATTGATGACCATTCGAATCAGGTGCGCGGTCATCAACCCCGGCAAACCGTAAACATTGATCCGGCACTATTATAGCCTTAAAACTGATCAAAGGGAGGAAAGGAACCCCCAATCTATACTAAGATAAAGAATGGAACTTATTACATTAGCAGTTTGATTCCAAGCAGAAAAAAATGCAAAGAAAAGAAGAAACTTTCGAACAGAAAAGAGTAGAACTGGAGACATGGCTCCAGCGAATGGAAGCAAGATTAGCAAGTATGGTACCAATAGGCCATACTGCCGACGTCTTGGAAGCACAGCTTCGTGAACAGAAAAGTCTCCATGCAGAGCTTCATCAATTCAAAAGCCAGGTAGATGCCTTCCAACAACTCATGCAACGAATAATTGCTAGTCGACAAAATGAAGACACAAGTCGTTTTAAAAAGGTACTATCGCTAATTTCTAATTAGAACTAAATATTACATAAAACTGGTTGTAGGTAGTTGAATATATAAATCAACACTATGCACGTCTTGATGCATGTGTTATAAATAGAGGAAAGTTACTTCATTCAGCTTTAAGCTCATTACAGAACTTGGATCGTACAATGGATAAATTTCTGGGCTGGCTGAGTGAGGTTGAATCAGTATTAGAAAGCTTAGAAACTGAAACTGAAATAAGAAGGGCGGCCCAACAACTGAAAGAGTTGCAAAATGATATTGACTGTCAGACCAACATCCATGCAGCTTTACGGTCTTCTAGCCTCGCTCTTCTTGGATCTCTTGCCCCCGAAGATGCTTTAATGCTCCAACTACGTGGTGATGAAATGGAAAGAAGATGGCAGGTAATAGTAAGGGCATTAAATTGTTTTTTCTAACTATATTATTATTGTTTACAATTTTAATACATTGATATTTATTTTAGTCTTTAAAAACGCGAACTTTAGATTTACGTAATCGTTTAGAACACAACACGGATTACTGGAATACCCTTTTGTTATCATTGCGAGAGTTGACTGAATGGGTAATCCGAAAGGACACAGAATTAGGCTTAGCTTCATGTCAAGATGATCATCGCGCATTTCGTCAACAACTTGAGGACAAACGACCACTTGTGGAATCGAGTTTGAGAAACGCAAGGCAGTATGTTTCAGGAGAACCATCGGGAGATTTAGCTAGAAATTTAAGACGTGAGCTGGTTAAACTCTCAGATAAATGGAACGCTTTAATAGACAGATCAGATCAATTATCATCTCGATTTGAACAAAATATGGTAGTAAGTTATTTCATAAATCAGATCAACAAATTTAATAAATTTTTCTCTGTAAACAGAAGCTCAAACAGTTGGAAATGAACCTAAAGGAATCTGCTGCAGCAGTTTCTAATTTAGAGAGAATGACTCTTACTTGGAGCTCCCCAAGAAGTGCAGCGGAAGCACGGGAGCTCCTGTTAAATTTGCGAACTTTAGAACAGAAACTACCTCCTCTACAAAGGGCCTTAGAAGAAGCTCGTCTCCAAGCAGCTTTAGTTACTGCTGTTTTACCTACAGCACAAGCAGTTCAATTGGAAGATTGTACTGCTCGGTGTAGGGCTTTACAAGTTGCCATTCGAGATAGACGAGATCAATTACAAAGTAGTAGTCAAGGTAATATTCGTCAATATTTGAAGTTATACTTCTTGAGGGTAAAATTTTAGCAGCAGTATTACATCTAAAAACAATATGCTGAAAATATTAATTTGAAAAATGACTTTTAAACTTACAAAACAATATATTTTTGTAGGTGAGTTATCACCAGGTCCTTCCAGCGTACAACCACCTTGGGAACGAGCAACAACTCCTAACAAAGTGCCATATTACATAAATCATAGTTTGGAGACGACTCATTGGGATCATCCTCAAATGTTAGAATTAGCAGTATGTCTTTTACAATTAAACGAAGTACGATTTTCGGCATATCGCACTGCCTTAAAATTGCGTGCCATACAAAAGAAGTTGTGCTTAGATCTCGTTAATTTATCAGCCGTCTCAGAAGCATTTGATATTCACGGTCTTCGAGGCCAAAACGACAAATTATTAGATGTAGCTGATATGATACTGATTCTTAGAGCTATTTACACAGGAGCCTTGACTCAGCATCCTACTCTAGTCGATTTACCATTGTGCGTAGATCTAGCTTTAAATTGGTTGCTTAATGTCTACGACAGTCAACGAACTGGTCAAATTCGCGTCCTCAGTTTCAAAGTAAGCTCGTTACTTTTTGAAAAAACATGTACATATATATTTTTTGTAATTCTTCCCTCAGGTTGGTTTAACTATATTAAGTCGAGGACATTTGGAAGATAAATACCGTTACGTATTCCGTTTAATTGCCGATCCTCAACAACGAGCTGACCAAAGAAAGTTAGGTTTACTTCTCCACGACATTCTGCAGGTCCCTCGACAACTAGGCGAAGTCGCAGCTTTCGGCGGCTCGAACATCGAACCAAGTGTTAGAAGTTGCTTAGGAGACCGAGAGGATTTAGAAGCAACCCATTTCTTAGCATGGTTGAAACAGGAGCCGCAATCTTTGGTGTGGCTTCCTGTTCTCCACAGGCTCGCAGCTGCTGAAACGGCCAAACACCAAGCCAAATGTAACTCCTGCAAGCAGTACCCCATTGTGGGGTTACGCTACCGATGTCTGAAGTGCTTTAACTTCGACATGTGTCAGTTATGTTTCTTTTCTGGAAGACTGACCAAGGGCCATAAGCTCTCTCATCCTATGCACGAGTACTGCGCTGCCACCACTTCAGTGGAGGACGTGCGCGATTTTACGAAGGCTCTGCGAAATAAATTTAAGAGCAAAAGGTACTTCTTAAAGCATCCTCGAATGGGGTACCTTCCAGTTCGATCAGTTTTAGAAGGCGATGAATTGGAGAGTCCGATTGCTTCACCCCAACACAGCGATATGCATTCTCGTTTAGAAATCTATGCAAATCGTTTGGCAGAGGTCGAGTTGAGGGCTGCTTCTCCAGAGGACGAGCATCGTTTGATAGCTGACTACTGTCAGTCCCTAGAAGGAGCACCTGCAAGCCCTGGTCAACTTATGTTAGTGATCGATGAGGAACAAAGAGCCGAGTTACAAGATATGATACGCGAATTGGAGGCCGAAAACACTGCTCTACATCAGGAATATGAACAACTACAACGAGGTAGTGTGCCTCACCCGCCACCTGCTCAGCACGACGTTTTGGCTGAGGCGAGATTGCTGCGGCAGCACAAAGGCCGCTTGGAAGCACGCATGCAAATTTTAGAGGACCACAATAGGCAGTTGGAAGCCCAACTGCAGAGGTTGAGACAGCTTTTGGACGAACCCCCAACTGCTACTTTACAGACCCGATCAGTCACTGCATCTCAGTTAAATCAAGATACTCCAGGACGAGTGTCTCAGCCCCCGCCTCCTAATGATCATCGTTAAACATATCCTATGGGCATATCACTGTAAGTATTGCTTCTGGAAATCAAGGTATAACTTTTCTTCATATCTCGAATTAAGTATTATTGTTAAATAGTTTTAGTCGTTGGAGAACATTTGAGATTGGTAACTTTTCCATGTTTTAATTTCGAGAGATTGATTGGCTATCACTCCGATTGCTATTACCTTTTTATAAATCGGTGTTGTGTGTTGCCTATGGTCAATCTGTTAATTTAAAAAAAACTTTTCTCTAGCAAAAGTTATTGAACCAATTGAAAATCTTCATTTACAATTTAAAATAATTCATTTAGCACAAATAATATCTGCATTTTATGCTAAGAATAAGCTTAGCCCTTCTGTCTTCCGATACAAAGGATTGAATGCCTTCCTATATAAAGATTTTATTTTTTGGCATAGGCAAATCGTATTATTTTTATTTACTTTAACGAAAATTGGTTGCACAAAGCTTTGTGAAGAACTTAAAAGAAAAAATTCTGTTCTTAAAGCGTAACAAAATTTTACACCAGTATTATTAATTGTGAAATCATAAATAATCATATCCTAAAATAACTAATGACTGTCATATCACCCATATTTAACAAATTTTTTGAGATAGTTCGTTAAAAATTAAGTATTTAGGAAATTGTTAAATTTTTATAGACTTTTAAAACTTGGACTGTTTTTTTTTGTAAGTATGTATATACTCATGTAAATATTTATCGTACTCTTATGTTAAAAATTATTGCAAATTAATTTTAAGGATTAACCCACTTGCGATTGTAAATTTGTACCTTAGTATAACCAGTTTTAAAAAGCCATTTGTACTCAGTTTTTGATATTTAATAATGAACCAAGAAGTTGGACCTTTTATACCACAATTAACAGTATTAAAATATGTAACAAATTAAAAATGAAATAGATTTTAGTGCATAATAAATTAATGTAGAGTACAAATGGTTATACCAACGTTTGTTCGCGAATGATTAGGAAAATAGAAGAAAAACTAAATTATAATATGATATTATTCCCCAATCACACTTTGAAATAAGAACAAACATTTTAAATATAATTTCCTTATGGGATACAGTATAAAGTACTTCCTATAATAAGATAATAAACAATATCAATATAATTATGGTCACTTTTAAGATTTTAAATTGAGAGCTGTAGTACTTGAGCAATATGCAAAAATACTAACAATAAGATATATTGTTTGACACAGTAATACCATTTTTAATATCAAACTTCGTGAAATGATAGTTGTTCAAAATAAATAGGAAAAATTGGAAAAAGTTATATAAAATATTGAGCTTACTGTGTCCTCTATATTTAAGGAGTTTTGAATTAAATTAAAGATTTTGTGCTGCTGCAGCCTGGGGTCCAAAGCTTTCAAAAAATCTTAAAATACAATTTCTTTTATTAAATTTATTTTGCAATTTTAAAGAAAGCTTTATATGCGCTTACAACATATTAGATTTGGGTTTTATTTGGCACTACACCAAAGGAAATCCCAACTACAATTTTGCTTATTATTTAATTCTAATTATGTAGTTTTATTATATATTTTTTAGTCTAATTGCTATAAATTAAACCGTTTGATTAAATTAAATGTTTATAAACAAGTATTTGATAAAATCTATTATATCAATTAGACTAATCAAAATGTAATGGAAATTGAGAAGCTGAACGTGAAAGCAATAATTTTTTTATCAATTTGTTTTGGTCTGTTTTCCTATAAACCACTCAGGGTTAATTTACGAATAACATAAACTACTAATATTAATGAAATTAGAGCAATTTGTAATAAAACCAAATATTATTAGTGTGTCATATGACTGTATAGAAAAATGACGAAAGAAGAGTGTTCGATTTGGAAATCGGCTAATTTGCTTCTCAGCAAATATATATGATGTAGATATACTTATAAAGTGCTTAATTGTATTTGAAATGCAATGCTTATGAAAAAAAGTATCTGCAATCAGTTTGTTTTTCCCAAATAACTAAATTGTTATCCTTCCAATTGAAAATTAGTTTTCATTTAATGATTTAGATGAAAAACTTGTATTGCTACAGTGTTATTATATTATAAGACCGTATATAAATATTTGTAACAGCACAAATTTGTTGTAATATTACTAACAACATAGTTGTATTGTTTTGATATACGTACATGGAGTTATGAAAGTGGTGATGCAGTGCCAATAATAATATTTACCTATTGTTTTCTTATAAATAAAAGGAATTATTGTTAATATGTGATGGCCTGCATGACCATTTATGTATTTTTTATTTTTCGTGAATTGTAAACGAAAAGATACTCATTTTTTATAAGGAACTGATTTGAGTTTGTTTTTAAACTGAACCGATATCACAATATTAATTGGTACAGATGAAAATTGTAGAAATTCGATTTTTAATTAATATAGAGAATAGATACAAAATATGAGTACCACTTCTTTTACATTGTAATCAAACAAAATTCATATCTAATTCTCAAAAACAAATCAACGAGGCGTGTAAGATATCGGTTCCACTATATTATTTAAAAAAAAAAACATTGATAAGCAATTTGTATATTTTGCAAAGAAACTAAGCCAGTTACACAACCTGCCATGTATTAAATTGGGAAACATTAGTAGAAAATAAACCGTAATGGTGTGTGCATGTGTGTGGTTATTTATGAATAAGTGTCTTTCAGTGTTCTGCAATTAAAATTTTATGTAAGTTTTTTGCAACACTTAAAAATCGATTGATTTGATTACTTAGATTTTTATATTTATATTAAACAAATAACTTTCTTATTCCTTTCCTTTACCATGAATTAATTTAAATTCGGCTTCTTAAATTGCAATTAAAGTCGACACAAAATAGTTTAATCATTCGAAAAGGACCAATATTTTTTAACGAGGTTTTTATCAGATTGTTTACTACCTTTTTTGATAAGACGAATTAGTTATTAATTATAGTATTGTGGTTTATTAAAAAATAGTATGTTATTAAATGATTTAACTTTAAATTTCTGCAT
The DNA here is from genome assembly GCA_036325965.1 of Sinopyrophorus schimmeli. Lineage (NCBI taxonomy): Eukaryota > Metazoa > Arthropoda > Insecta > Coleoptera > Elateridae > Sinopyrophorus > Sinopyrophorus schimmeli. The sequence continues at coordinate 37,995 of JARFIZ010000014.1, read as the reverse complement.
ACTAGAGTCATCTATTATCAACCCTCTTAACTACACAATTAAATACGAATTTTAATTAGGTACTTCATCGTTGATTTTAATTCTGCTCTTATTAAATTAAACCTGAAGTATTTTAAACGTATTAAATTACAATGACTTATAATTGGCACCAATAATTAGCAAAAATTGATTTAAGTTAAAAATAAAGCTACATACAACAAATTTTAAACAATTAGAGTCAAGATCCTTTAAATTTCTAAATTTGTAGGGGGAATAGGTAATGAAATAACGAATCTCTGCATGTAAAGGTAATTTTATCTGATCCAAACTCTATCAGTTAAAATTGAAATGTAAAAACTGATATAACAGTAAAAACATAATAAATTATTATTTATATTATTTTACAATATTCAACAATCTATCTTCTACATGTACATCTAAGAAAGGAATACGCTTACGTAGGCGAATTTCGCCAAGACGATGCAGTACAAACACCAGGTCCACGCCACCAATCATTAATGTCTTCGTAATGTCTAGCTTGAAAAGGTGCATGCAGCAAAGCACACAATCTACACCAAAAATAGGTGTTGATGAATTCCCCCGTTCCTTTCCACCGAAAATAAGAATTGTACAATTCATCGTCCTTGTCCAGCCGATGCAAGTACGCAGCTAGATCTTCGGCGCTCGCAAAATCGTCCACGTGGATGTACGATCCTTGGGGAGCGCTCCTTTCGTAGTCTTCTGGTCTAGCCCCCATGACTATGGGCAAAACGGCTTGCCCCAACCCATTTACGTAAAACTTCTCCGTTATGTAGTCGCGGCAGTTTGAATTTTCAAAAGCCAAGTAGAATTTGTAATCGCGTTCTAACAGCTCGAAGCATCTGTGGTCCGTTCGAGGACATTTCAAGGGACCACACGTCCCATATATGTCTACAGGAATATATTTTGCTAATTCGCGGGCATAGGCTAAACGTCCGTTTCGTGCCCCACAGTTCGATACAAACCACGCCACTTTCTTCGTCTTGTTGGCTGCGTAGTCCTTTGACTGCATTTTCTGGGTTACCTTTAAAAAAAGCTTACGTATAAGAACATTTTCTTAATTTCATTTATAAATTTTTAAAAATTTTTGCAATAATCGCTTTGTACATAGGCGGGACCGGGTATGGTTGTCTCACGGGTAGGTTGTCACATTAACCATAACAGAAAACCTAATGAATTCATAAATTTGTATACCCGTGTCAAAGAAGCCCGAGCACAATACCTCCTGTGAATGTAGCCATCTAAGAGAGTCAATTAATTATTGTGAATCGCGCTCAAAACAAAAATTTTAATTTAATTTAGTAAATATGGATTTTATATTCGAAAACCGTATTTACCATAGCAATGAGTGGAAGAGAGCGAGAAGATACGAAAATCGTGGCAGTGCAAGTGAGAGGGAACGATGAAAATAATTCAATAAAGTTTACGTCTAATTTATTGGCCTAAATTATTGTGAATCGTGCTTAAAACCGAGTGCGCACATTCGAGCTCAAAGTGGCACATTCCGATCTCGGGAAAATGAAGCGCGCCGCTCCGCGTCGCGCTTCATTTGCCTCCCTCGCTCGGCAATGTGCCACTTTTCGCTCGAATGCGCACATCCTCGTAGGGGAGACCGGGTATGGTTGTCTCACGGGTAGGTTGTCACATTAACCATAACAGAAAACCTAATGAATTCATAAATTTGTTAACCCGTGTCAAAGAAGCCCGAGCACAATACCTCCTTGCGTACTTCACTTCAGTTCACTCTGAAATACCGTATAAGAAATATATGCGTTTGTTTTTTTTGTACAGTGAAAGTAATTTTTTGTTTATTTTTGATGAGTCTCATAAGAATAATTAAATTTTGCATAGTGATATACCTATTCGTGTATTTATGATGTTTAAGATATGTTTCATGATATCATTATATGGTTTTTTAAATGACCATTGATTTAAATTTATTTTGGGAGTTAATTGTCTAAAATTGTTTTGGGGAAGGTTGTCTAACGTTAGTGGGGGCTAGTAGTCATAAGTGCAAAACAACCATGAATATGTGGGGCCTTTTTTATTGGTTTCTAGGGGTTTACTACATAAACGATTGGCTGTAATTATGCATTTGTCATTTTTGCTACCATAACCTAAGTTCGTTAGATAGAATAGGTATGTTTTCTCGTTTTGTATTTTACCTTTTATTTAACGTCTGACAACCATCCCTGACACGGGGTTAAAAGTCACACTTCTGTTTTTTCATAAAATTTATAATATGTTCTCTTTAGATAATGGTAGAGAAAAAGTCTTTATTTTTTCTTAAACTAGAATAAATACACTATCTATTGATATATAAATGTCATTGATAAATTAAGACCATGGGCTCTATAAATGCAAAAGAAAAGAATTGTGACTTCCAACCCCGGTCTCCCCTACTTGGCTTTCCAGCATTTTCATCTTTAATTAGCTCTAACTTTGTTATTTATCAAAATAAATTAAATCTAAAAATACTTTCTTAAGGCACTTTTTTTCCCTCTTTACGATGGTGAAATTAATTTTTACTCGGTCTTCGATTGAGCCGGTGGCAACTCCAACTTCGTTAAATCAAGTAGACCGCGTATTAATTTTTGCGTTCACTAAAAAGCTTATTTCTTTACGATTCTAACGATACCAAACAGTCTAAGAAAATATTGTAAAACAACGGAGATATTAGAAAAAAACCATATTCGAAGGTAAAACGAGTTTACACTTTAGCCGGGTTTTCCACCAAAATAGCAGGGTTTTCACGAAAAACCATTTTTCGCTAACTTTCTTATTAGTAGAGATAAATCAATTCTGTAAAAACTTTTTTGAGGCACTTTTTTGCGTACTTTACGAGGCGAAGACAAAAATAAATTTGGGCCATTATTTGTCCCCGTTTCGGCACCAACTTTGTTATTTTCAATGGGGACCCTATTTTATTTTTACAGAAACGCAAAGCTTATTGTTTTCTGATTTCAACGATACATAATTTTGTTCTGGGACCAAAATCTTACCCGTGAATCGTAGTAGGTCCATCTTTCGTACGGAGCCACCAAATCGCTGTCCCTTCGATAAGTTGCCGTCCAATTGAAGACATTGGCATATTTAATCAACTGCGTATGGTACGGGCATTCCAAAAGGTACAAAATCCATACTTGCTTAGTGGGTCGGTGATGCCCGGATGGGCAAAGTGATCTTTGTACAAAATCGCGTCCGCATCGGCAGCTTTGCCCTTATCCGCCGTCAAAGAGCAACGACTCACGGGACACCCATGGAAAGCAACGGGGCCCGATTTTTGTCCCCACGTCCCCAAGCCATTATAAGCCAAAATCACTTTTTCAACCCCATCGAAACCTGAAAGAAAACATGATTACTGGCCAGCGAAGAGCAACTCAAAAAATTACCTTCGTAAGTCTGGGGGACGTACATGAGCTGGTCGGCGACTCGGTCCCCGTCCGATTGATCGGGAAAAAGGTTCGAAATGCCTTTCGACGAGGTCGGAAATTCTGTGCCGCCGGAGAAGTACCAGGCCTTTCTTCTGGGCTCTCTCGTGGGGTCCGTCGGCGATATTTCCGCCCAGGACATGGGCATGTGCAGGTGTGCTTCGATCGTACGTAATGGTGGACTCGGCGTCGGCGACCATGGCCATCGTTGGTGTATAGAGATTATCAAAAATACTGCACCTCCGCAACAAAGCACGCACAAGAAAACCCTGCGCAGTGACAATCGCGGAGGCATCTTTATCTAGCCATCACCTGAAAACTTATTTTCTTTTTAGTTTACGAAAAACTCGTCGAGCACAATGCGTTTCTTATCGCGTAAGATTCGACGATGGTAGGATTTATATTTAATAAAAACGGAAACCGTAAACCGCAGTCGAACAAATCTCTCTGACAAAGAAACTCAATAAGTTGTATTTACTAAAACAATCGCATTTTCCACATCTTTAAAAAGTTCGTAGTTATTTCGATAAAATTAAGTCGATCGAGAAATTCGCAATTTTGTTAAAAATATTTCTTTTAACTAAAGCAGTTATTGCTTGCCGACAGCTTTTGGCACTTTTCATGCGCAATTTTGTCGGAGCCGGTCTGACTGTAAATGACAACTTGACAAAATTAATTTCTCCAAAATTGTTCCCATTAATTTGGCGAATAAATATGTAATAATAATTATAAAGTATTAAACAACATACAAAGACTAAATTAGATTAAATTAGGAAATATATAATAAAATTTATATTAAGTAGGGGAGACGGGTATGGTTGTCTCACGGGTAGGTTGTCACATTAACCATAACAGAAAACCTAATGAATTAATAAATTTGTTTACCCGTGTTTCATGATATCATTATATGGTTTTTTAAATGACCATTGATTTAAATTTATTTTGGGAGTTAATTGTCTAAAATTGTTTTTGGGGAAGGTTGTCTAAAGTTAGCGGGGGCTAGTAGTCACAAGCGCAAAGCAACCATGAATATGTGGGGCCTTTTTTATTGGTTCCTAGGGGTTTTACTACATAAACGATTGGCTGTAATTATACATTTGTCATTTTTGTTACCATAACCTAAGTTCTTAAGATAGAATAGGTTAGAATAGAATAGGTATTTGTTTTTCGTTTTGTATTTTACCTTTTATTTAACATCTGACAACCATCCCTGACACGGGGTTAAAAGTAAATTTTTGTGAATTGTGCTTAAAACCGAGTGCGCACATTCGAGCTCAAAGTGGCACATTCCGATCTCGGGAAAATGAAGCGCGCCGCTCCGCGTCGCGCTTCATTTGCCTCCCTCGCTCGGCAATGTGCCACTTTTCGCTCGAATGCGCACATCCTCGTAGGGGAGACCGGGTATGGTTGTCTCACGGGTAGGTTGTCACATTAACCATAACAGAAAACCTAATGAATTCATAAATTGTTAACCCGTGTCAAAGAAGCCCGAGCACAATACCTCCTTGCGTACTTCACTTCAGTCCGCTCTGAAATACCGTATAAGAAATATATGCGTTTGTTTTTTTGTACAGTGAAAGTAATTTTTTGTGCATCTTTGATGAGTCTCATAAGAATAATTAAATTTTGCAGAGTGATATACCTAATCGTGTATTTATGATGTTTAAGATATGTTTCATGATATCATTATATGGTTTTTTAAATGACCATTGATTTAAATTTATTTTGGGAGTTAATTGTCTAAAATTGTTTTGGGGAAGGTTGTCTAAAGTTAGCGGGGGCTAGTAGTCATAAGTGCAAAACAACCATGAATATGTGGGGCCTTTTTTATTGGTTTCTAGGGGTTTTACTACATAAACGATTGGCTGTAATTATGCATTTGTCATTTTTGCTACCATAACCTAAGTTCGTTAGATAGAATAGGTATGTTTTCTCGTTTTGTATTTTACCTTTTATTTAACGTCTGACAACCATCCCTGACACGGGGTTAAAAGTCACACTTCTCTTTTTTCATAAAAATTATAATATGTTCTCTTTAGATAATGGTAGAGAAAAAGTCTTTATTTTTTTTTAAACTAGAATAAATAGACTATCTATTGATATATAAATGTCATTGATAAATTAAGACCATGGGCTCTATAAATGCAAAAGAAAAAAATTGTGACTTCCAACCCCGGTCCCCCCTATTATAATGAAGAAATTTATAGCTTAAATGTTTCTTAAATTGCCGTTTCTTTATTTTGTTGAAATCTCCAATTGTCAGTGTGCGCTGCTATTTTCTGCAGCCTTATTAACCCGAAAAAAGTAAAAAAACTGTAGAAACTGTGTGGTTATACTTTTAAGTTGGTATTTGACAGTCAGACCGAGCAAACTAAATTAGTTCCCAGCTACAAGAAAGAATGCGCACCCCCTGATATATTTTACCGAGTCACTTCCGTCCGAAAAACACCTGAGTTACGCGCCCAAAGAAGTTTTACTTCAACAACATTATTTTCTGAACGCCCTTCTTTCCACGTACACCTTTTTTGGACTTTGGAAAGCTTACTATTAAAAATTGTTTTAATTTATTTAAGTTTTATAAAATTATTAATATATTACCATATTTTCGACTAAGCCCCTAAATTGCAATCTGTTAGCTTACGGATTTTCGTATTCAAGCCTTTTCTCTTTATCCACTTAAAACAATTGCAAACAATAGAGTTTTACGCATTTCAATCCTACTTAGAAACCCCACAACAAGGGAATTATTTTGTAGTCGAATAATACCACAGAGAATTACCTTTCAACTAAAAAAGGGTATTATTATTAAATAATAATGTCATGTATGTTAGTTTTTGTTGTTGGTAAACCTATTATAAATATCTAACATCTGTGTTCCAAATATATCCATTTACTTTTAATTATTAATATTCCACATTACCAAAAAATTGTACAAAACACGATCGGAAGCAATTTTTATATTTTTAGAAAATCGGACATGTAATTATTTTATTAATTGGATTTCTATCTTTTTGTATTTATATATAGCTTATTCACATTAAATTCGACGTGGTATAATTTAAAATGTTATTTTGGTGTGCTTAAGCCACATTAATTTTTATTTTTGTGTTTAGAATAAAAAGTTGCTTCCATTCGAAAAAGCCAAAACGTTTCAAACACAAAAATTTTATCACCGTTTTTATCGTAGGGTTTCGAAGTAGATACAGTAGACCCGCGCTAATCCGGCGCCCTTTGTAATCCAACAAGCGAATTACCGTATATAGCGATTTTTTCGGATTATAGGGTACTACTTTTTAAAAAGTTAATGACTACACGGGGCCACTGTACTTATTTTGATTTTAAGCTATTTGACTAGAAAACATATCAATTAAAAGTTTAACTTTGATCAATACAGCACTCAAACAATAAATTATCACATCAAAGTTAACAAATACTATTCGGGAACTATTTATCTAAAATAAATGTTACAAATTATAATAATGAAATCTAATAGATAAGAGTTACACAGAAAGATTTATTGAATACAGTAAAACCTCTCTAACTTGTAGAGGTGGTCGTCTTAAAGAAAAAGACAAAGATGGTCAATGCAAATGTAATAAAAAATACTATATTAGATTAAGTGCAGTTATTATTTATCAGATGCATATTGTTATTAAATCAAAGTTATTATAAATAAAGTAGTATTATTTGGGAAGTAAGTTAATTATTGTGAATCACGCTTAAAACGGAGTGTGCACATTCGAGCTCAAAGTGGCACATTCCGATCTCGGGAAAATGAAGCGCGCCGCTCCGCGTCGCGCTTCATTTGCCTCCCTCGCTCGGAAATGTGCCACTTTTCGCTCGAATGCGCACATCTTTGTATTTATTGAATTTATTTATTTTATCCTTCGCTCTTTCAGATCATAAATTATAATTTAGTTTAGTAAATATGAATTTTATGTTGATAAAAGTATTTACCATAGCAATGAGTGGAAGAGAGCGAAAGGATACGACAATCATGTTAATGCGAGTGAGAGGGAACGATCAAAATTATTCAATTGATTTTTCGTCTAATCTATTGGCCTAAATTATTGTGAATCGTGCTTAAAACCGAGTGTGCACATTCGAGCTCAAAGTGGCACATTCCGATCTCGGGAAAATGAAGCGCGCCGCTCCGCGTCGCGCTTCATTTGCGTCCCTCGCTCGGAAATGTGCCACTTTTCGCTCGAATGCGCACATCCTCGTGTTTATTATATTAGTATAATCTACCGTGCACTCCTTCAAATCAAAAATTGTATTTTAATTTAGTAAATTTCCATTTTATATTCGAAAAATGTATTTACCATAGCAATGAGTGGAAGGGAGCGAGAAAATACGACAAACTCATAAGTACGAGTGAGAGGAAACGATAAAAATTAATTAATGATTTTTCGTCGCCCAAAATGATTGTGAATCGTGCTTAAAACCGAGTGTGCACATTCGAGCTCAAAGTGGCACATTCCGATCTCGGGAAAATGAAGCGCGCCGCTCCGCGTCGCGCTTCATTTGCCTCCCTCGCTCGGAAATGTGCCACTTTTCGCTCGAATGCGCACATCCTCATGTTTATTACATTAGTATAATTTACCGTGCGCTTCTTCAAACCAAAAATTTTAATTTAATTTAGTAAATATCGATTTTATATTCGAAAAACGTATTTACCATAGCAATGAGGGGAAGGGAGCGAGAAGATACGATAATCTCGTCAATACGAGTGAGAGGGAACGATTAAAATTATCCATTTAATTTTTCGGGTAATGTATTGGTCTAAATTATTGCGAATCATTAAGAAATTTCCGTGAAATTAATTTTGTATTTCAATAAAGGGGCTAGAATGAAATTGTTATTAGGTTTTCTTAATATTCGGTATCGTAATTGACACGTGTCATTGAAATTTGATACTCAATGACTCAATAGTTTATAAGGTGAAGGAAAAGTTAAGTTTTTGTATTTTTATTAATAAAAGTCTAGGGGTAAACAGTGCAGTGATTGGCCCTTTTAGAAACTGAACAATTAAAATACTAAATTTCATACTTATATAAAATGTATTTATGATTTTGTATTGTGCTAGTAGGTGTAAAAACCTATATTTTTCAATATAAATCAAAATTTGAATTTGAATTTAACGTTTTATATAAAATAAAAATAAAAATATTTGGTTTATTAAAAAACATAGTTATTGGCCATATAAATATAGTAATTGATCAGTGAATTTACCGTGATTGGCCATAATTTTCTAATTAAGATAAGATATAGTAAATTAGCAAAAAAAACGAACCATTTATTAGAAGAAAATTGATATTATTTCCCACGTACCAAACAAAAGATAATTATAATTTTGTATACTTATATTAAAAAAAAAACAATTTAAATATGAATTTAATAATTAATTTGCAAAAAACCTGTCAGTATTGAAAATTACAAACTTCCAAAAACGCCTGTAGATTTTTTTACTTTACAGACAATTAAAAAATTAAAATGTCAGTCCGGCTTAGAATTATAAATAATGTAGGTAAATACATCTTGTTTAACGTATTTTCGCTTTTACAACTATAATGTATACAAAATCTAAGTAATTTTGAAAAATAGCGGTCGCGGTCGGGTTTGAGAGCGGTCGCCTTAGAGAGAAATTTATAAGAAACATTAAATCTGTTTTAAAACATACTGCCCGCTTTTAGAAGTGATCTCCTTATAGAGATGGTCGTTACGAGAGGTTTTACTGTATATATTTCTTTTAAGTTTGTGTAAAATTTTGGGTAATTGGTCCACCCGCTTAATCGGGACAAAACGTACTAGTCCCGATGTATCCCAATTAAGCGGAATCGACTGTACTCACTCCTATTGTTTGAATAAAGGAATGCACTAAAAGTCTAAAACAATTTATGTAAAAAAATTAATGAATTTCTGAAAGTAATTGACGAAATTATGCACAGTTTGCTTTGTGTTCGATTTACACGCTTTTCTCCATACAAAAATTATGATTTCGATTTACACGGTTGTCTCCGGAACCGATCTACCGCGTAGAGGCGCCAAGATTACATTTTTTTAAGGGAGGAACAAAACCACAAAGCTTGAAAACCGAAAATTAAACTACAGTCGAACCTCGATAAGCCGAATTTTTGGTAACTCGAACCTGTTCCCCTAGGACTTACCTATTTCAACGTTAATATTTTTATATCGATAACTCGAATTTTATAACTCGAATTATTTTTAGTTTCCTTTCAACTTCGACTTATCGAGGTTCCACTGTAATTACTTCAACACACTAATTTTTCACAGACACACTTCGTCCACTACTAAAAATCAATTATTTAATGTGTTTCGAGCAAGATCTCCAAATTAACTTTCGATTAGACTTCGAACCCTCGAAACGTCACCGAAAGAGCTCAAAAAAGATTTACTTAAAAAATTGTATCGCATCTTTATTTACCTGTATCATGTAAGAGATAGTCCAAAGTGGTGTATTTATTTTACACTCTCGACAAATTCCATCCTCCTTTGAAACCTAAAAAAAATTTCAAAAATAAATTACACCATCAGCGCGCATATACACATACACACCCACCCCAGAAAGTTGCCCAACAACAAATCCTACGAGATTCAAAACTTCGTACAAAAACTGATAAAACAATCGTACGGCAAATATTTTTTTACGACCGCCATTACATTTAATTACCACTTTTCTACGATTACTTGTTAAAACATTTACGAGTGATTAATTTTCTTCGATACAGCAAACTAAAAATATACACACCACAATCGCACAACAAAATAAAAGCTACAGTAAAGCCTCAATTATCCGGACCTCAGTTATACGGATTCGCGATTATCCCGATTTTCAACCACCAAGTTTTTTTTTGTTAAAACGGGACGCTTCGTAATCGTGCTTAAAACCGAGTGTGCACATTCGAGCTCAAAGTGGCACATTCCGATCTCGGGAAAATGAAGCGCGCCGCTCCGCGTCGCGCTTCATTTGCCTCCCTCGCTCGGAAATGTGCCACTTTTCGCTCGAATGCGCACATCGTCGTGTTTATTGAATTGGTCTACTTTATTCTTCGCTTTTTCAAATCATATATTTAAATTTACTTTACTAAATATCAATTTTATATATTTTACCATAGCAATGAGTGGAAGGGAGCAAAAAGATATGGGAATCTCGTCAATGCGAGTGAGAGGGAACAATTAAAATTATTCAACTGATTTATTGGCCTAAATGATTGTGAATCGTGCTTAAAACCGAGTGTGCACATTCGAGCTCAAAGTGGCACATTCCGATCTCGGGAAAATGAAGCGCGCCGCTCCGCGTCGCGCTTCATTTGCCTCCCTCGCTCGGAAATGTGCCACTTTTCGCTCGAATGCGCACATCTTCGCATTTATTGGATTTGCCTATATTATTATTTTATTCTTTAATTCGAAAAATTAAAAGTCAAAATAAATTAGATCGATTTTTTGTATGAAATAGGTTAGACATTTTATTCCTTTTGATAAGTTATCATAGTGCTCTTCCGCACGCCTAATTGTAGCGAGCTTGATAAAAATATTTTCAGGTGTACTTTCGAATGTTTACTAATTCGCATTTTTGATTAATTAAAATTGTATAGGGGAAAGTGGGGTAGCCCCGGACAGCGGGTAACCGCGGACATAAGAATTTCCAAGAACCTAATCACGTTGCATTGGTAAAATTTTCTTTAAAACAGGCTTCGTCCGGAGTAAAAACATATGCAATTTAGTTGTCACGTAAACACCGAGTCTGTTACAATTTAAGGAGTAGTTTGTAAAATATAAAGATTTTTCATCGCGCTCGTCAGATTTCATTACAAGTTATCAACTAGAAAACGTAAGTGTGAATACTTATTTTTTTTTAAGTTGAAGAAAATGCATTATATTTAAACTTTGTAATAGTATTTGAAATATTTCTACTACATCTTAGGAGCTCTGAATAAAAATGTTGAATATTGAGAATCAGGTACCCCGGACACTAAAATGTCGGTATCGCCGGACATTATTTTAGCTTAATTAATAATCTTTTTCAAAAGTTACTCTATACTACAGTTGAAATAAATAACTGGTCGGTGCTTTATTATTTACTGTGGTAATAAATAGTGGTTAAATTACTGTACTTTAGTCAACTTTGTGTATTTTTCACATTCAGTGCGAATCGCAACGGTGGTCAACATCTATACTGACCCGGTGCCTTCAATCAGCACAACGCATTTATTAAAACAACTGTTACGATTTCCTGATGCATCAAAAAAACATTTAGCAACGGAGCTCAAAAAACCCATAGAAGCGATATTTTAACATCTCCATTTAAACAAAATTTAGAGAAAAGGCAGAAAACTAAAAACAATAAATTTGTCAAAGCAAAAAAACAAAAAATTTCATAAAATATTAAAAACAGACAAAAATATTCGAAGTTTTTCCCAAAAAGACCGGGAGAAAGAAACCGAATGCATCATATGCAAAAAAACTTTTGATGAAGACTGCATTCAATGTTATGAGTGCAAAGACTGACTGGGCACATAAAAATTGTTTAAATATTAATTATTTTTGTGATGTTTATAAGGCCAAAAAACGATTGGGCCACCAATAAGTACTAGTCCGGGGCTACCCGCCACTTTTTGTATTGCCAAAAAATAAGGTCAAATTGGATTGGCCATATTTCCTAAAAAAACAAATATATCATTACAAATTTTTAATTAGTATAAACTTAAAAGTCCCTACTTTCATTTTAAATCATAAAAAATCAATAAATTTATTTATTTATATTTTTTATTTCTAATTCTTTCAAGTGTCCGGGGCTACCCCATCTTCCCCTACGAGTCAAATTTTCTGACGTGGGCCACTAAAAATCAACTAGTTGATTTTTATATCATCTTTTGCAGATTGTTGAATGTTTGTATGTCAAAATTAATGTCTCCCAATATTTTTGGGTAATTTTCATTTTTGTAAAAATTATAAACAAATTAGTTTTAAAGCACATTTTGTATACACAGTAGTAATTAGACTTCATTTATGGATTAATTCAATTTTTAAGTATAAAAAAATATTTATATGTAATATAGGGGATGCATCAAAATTTTATAATCACTTGGGTGGGGTATGTTAAAAAAAAGGTTGGGAAATAAGAGTCAAAATTCGGAAAAAGTTAAAGTATTTTTTTTTTATACACGATGAAGTTCTCCCATCTAGTCTAGTTTTAAAACACTAAATTAGAAATGTGATTTTTGGTAAAAAATACCCTACTGTAATTTTTAATTAAAAGAAAAGCGAGAAGTGGTACATTTAATTCAGTTTGATTTAATTAATATTATTTGTAAGAGAGAAGACTAAGATAGGCAAATTCAATTATTAAGGAGTATGTGCACTTTTCAAGCGAAAACTTTTTCCGAATAAAAAATCTGGATTTGAGGGATTTGTTATTAATATAGTCGAATCCAATTAACACGAAGATGTGCGCATTCGAGCGAAAAGTGGCACATTTCCGAGCGAGGGAGGCAAATGAAGCGCGACGCGGAGCGGCGCGCTTCATTTTCCGAGATCGGAATGTGCCACTTTGAGCTCGAATGTGCACACTCGGTTTTAAGCACGATTCACAACAATTTACGCCGATAAATGAGACGAAATACAAGTTAACTAATTTTAATCGTTCCCTTTCACTTGCACTGACAAAATGGCCGTATCTTTTCACTCTCTTCCACTCGTTGCTATGGTAAATACGTTTTTCGAACATAAAATCGGTATTTACTAAATTAAATTACAATTTTTGATTTGAAGGAGCGCACGGTAGATTATACTAATATAATAAACGCGAGGATGTGCGCATTCGAGCGAAAAGTGGCACATTTTCGAGCGAGGGAGGCAAATGAAGCGCGACGCGGAGCGGCGCGCTTCATTTTCCCGAGATCGGAAATGTGCCACTTTGAGCTCGAATGTGCACACCCGATTTTAAGCAAGATTCACAATTATCAACTTATTGTGTTAGATGGCTGACTTCAACTGTCGTATTTTCGTTAGCTGTGCTAAAATTCGCTAAAACTCGTTTTTTCCTATACATTCAATTAACCGAATTTGCGATTATCCGAATGAGCTGCAACAATATTTAGTCCGAATAACCGAGTGTCCACTGTACTTACAACATTTTTCTCGATAATAGCACCATGTACGCATTGCAGATAATCCTCAACGTTAACAAAACGTGTTCGTCTCGAAAATCGCACTATCGCACTTCAAAAGTGACATTGAACCAAATCCCCGAAAATTTTCCAAAGAAAGTCGATTTTCGGAATTCACTCCCCGAGATCAATTTCAAACATTCTTATCGGCCCCGTTTGTCGAACGCAAACGTTCAATTCGGGGCCGATTTAAATTTTATTAGGCTAATCGCTCGCTCGTTTTAGAATTGAAATTAAGCCCCTACGTTTCACTTGTTCGCGTTTTTTAATTATTCATTGTTCGTTCAATCCGACAACTGCGCTTAAAAATTAGAATTTCTCATAAATATTTGAGCCGGGCAAAACGGGAGGCGTATTCTCAAAAAAAAACGTATCGAATAGCCTTCGTTACACGTACGACGATTGACATCGGCGAAAACGCTTTGCGATCAAAGCCCAAAGCCCAAAAATCGAACCGTCGCCCCCCCGGAATTACAACATTTTGATTGCAGAAGGTAATCCACGTTTACCATTAAAAAAACTGATAAAAATACAAAGGCAATTAAGACACGCTAATTTAGATAAAGGCGAATGCAAAATTTATTTACACAAATGACGCAAAATTAAAAACCGTTTTAGCATTCGGGCACACACACACACACACACAGAAAAACTCACGCACACTTGATTAGAGGAACGACTCGAACGAGCCTTTCGAAAAATTCGTGGGCGTTCAGCATGCGTTTTGAGGGGCTTTCGAATAAAATGTAAGTTGACTCACCGGTCGTCCAAGGGGTTACAGAGCGGCATGTTGGGGAGTTTTAGCCATGCTCCTTCAGCATCCACCGCTGGCAATTCAATAGGAAAATCCATATCGGAAAAGCGACGCACGCGCAATCGCGCGACGATTCCTTATCTATCGCATTTTATGGCAGAGGAAGCGCAAAACCCGAAAACGCTCCGAGTTGTCGGTGTGCGAGTTATGGGATGATGGGGAGAATAACTTAATTTAGTCGTTCTTCGTCTGCGTTTTTTATTTTTATAGGTAGTCGAGGAAAGCCTCTCGCAGGACGACACAATGCGCTCGTTTCATTTTCACGAGCGGAGTTGCCGGAGAAAATGGTACGGTGGTGGGGGCGAAAAACTGCTAGTTTTTGTTATTTACTTACTTAGCATACACGAAAAAAATTGTGGTTTGATTTGCCACAAGATTGTGTTGAATGCGGTTGTAGTATTGTGGTTCATTTTACTACACATTGTGGTTCTCTCTACTACCACTTGAGGGCACCACAGAACTCGTGTCCGCCATGTTCAGATTAATTTGTTATTGTTGTAATTTAAATTATAACCTAAAAAGACATTTATTAAACAAACCTCATTTATATTAATACCCAATACATCCGTTTGGCGTGGTGCAGTTGCGGTAAATTGAACCACAGCAAAATTTAAGACTGCCACACATTGTATTATAGTAAGTTTTAGTTTTTCACTGTAGTTGGCGCTACTGCAATGTTGTAGTAGAGGTAACTGCAAACTCCGAACTGGCGTTGTCCTTGTTTTGCGCCAACCTATGGTAAATTTGTTGTTATAGAAATTGCAATATATTTTCGGTGTAAATATGCGGGAAGGATATTTTAAACCAAGAGTTCCCAACATCTATTGGACCATCGACCTCTTTGAACATTTGGTAAAGTTGTAGACCCCCCACTTATAGAAAAATTTTTCTACTGCTCCCTAAAATGTTTGTGAGTTCTACTTTAAATATGTTTAGAACAACTTTTATCTTATATGTACTTTCAACGAGTAGCCTACTCAATTTGCGACACCCTGTATATATAAATATCACCTTGCTCGGAAAATTAGGCCTCTTTGGTTAAAATGGCTTTGTAAAATATTTATTGCAAAACTCGAAATGCATTTGCTTTCTAAATAATTATAAAACATCGTTACGGCCGTTTAGGATAGTTTCCAATTCTTTGCATTTAACATAATTTTTAATTGTATAGCAATAAGTCACTCGCCGGCTTTGATGAGTGCACTTCGATGCTCGGTCGTTTGACCCACGCGAAGTAGACGTACCGCAAACTGAATCTTTCGCTCGGCTGGAAGCGCGTAAGCCGATGCTGCGATCGCACTAAGGCACCCTTGCGCAATGGTCGGGCGAATGCCGGCGACCGTCTCGAATTTGAAACTTTGTGCGAACTTTCATTCTAAACCGATTCCGACGCTCATAAGTCTCTCTTTCGCACTCGTGACCAATTAAAACACTAATTAAACACAAGTAAAACACTAATTTGTGCCGGTTTACGTGGCAGCGAGCGACGAATGCAGGTTCGTTTATGAGCAACGCACAGGTCGTTGGCCTTAAACATAACGTAACCACTGGAAATTTTTGGCGATGTCGCTACCTGTTTGGAATATCTAAAAATCAATACTTTGTAGGCTTTGTGAAAAATCAATACATAAACTCCGCCCCTTTACTGCGCAAATGTGCCTTAACTTATACGAAGCTTCAATACGAAGTGCTTCGTGAACGGCTTCGTGAAAAATCAATACATAAACTTCGCCCCTTTACTTAACCCAAATTTTCCATAACTTATACATAGGCAGCTTGAATACAACGTGCTTTGAGTGTAACATATGTGCTTCAAAGAATAATTAGGAAATTTAAATTATATCAGTCGTTAAAACATTTTTTAAACGACTTTAATACATTACTTAAAAATTGAAAATGGATATATTTGTTTAATTGTATTATTTATTTGAACTCTTATAAATCAATTTAAAATAGTGCGCGTACCGCAGATGGCTCGCACGAGTTGATTTAAATTAGTTACATTATTTGTTTTTGGTGTGTACAAACTTATAAATAATTATAAAACATCGGTACGGCCGTTTTTAGAAAGTTTCTTAATCGCATGTAACATATACCAAAATTGAAATAAACGGATAATGTTCCAAACTGCATACATCGTTCCCCCCACACCCCAGTTGTGACTCGCCCGTTGAAGTGTTAAGAACGTTCTAGAAAAATTTTGATTTTGACTAATTAGTGTTTGTGTGGAACAGAATAGGGTTTACCAAAGGGTTTTGGAACTCTACGAAGTACACCCTGTATATAAATCTGAATTGTAAGCTTATTTTTAAATATTCTGTTTTGTCGTTTTTGTTAAGTCACAAATAATACTTTAAAAATCTTTACGCCACCTTTCTCAAAAATCTCGGCTTTTTTGGTCGTAATGGCTTTCCAAAATGTTAGTTGCGAGGCCCAAAATTAATTTTCCTTTGTTCGAGGTAGCGCTTTCGGCCATTTGCAAGTTAACGTTATCGCGCTTTCGGGAATCGTGTATTTGAGTTTTTAAATAGGCACACGTGTTTATCGGTTTGTAATTATAATCTCTTATAAATAATTTCAAAGCCTCGTAACAATCGTTTTTCGCAATTTTTGAAAATCTTAATATTTTCTGCTTTAATTCGAAACACCCTTTATAATGGAATTTGCGTTTGCACGTAATTAATTTGGAATTGACGCCTACTTTGTAAAATTAAAGCAAATTATTGGGGTTTTGTTTAGAGATCATAAAAAAATTTATATACAAGGTGTTTCGCATTTAGGTGCACCACTGTGAAATTTATTGCAGTGGTTGTTCAAACGTTTTTTTCGCGATTATAAAAGTTAAATTTACTTGACGATATACATATACAGTAAAACCTCTCTAACACGACCAGCATCGGTTCTTCCTCAAATTGGTCTTTTGTAGAGGTGGTCGTCTTAGAGAGAAAGGACAGAGATAGACAATACACATATAATTACAAATACTATATTTGATTACATTCAGTTATTATTTATCATAATCATATTGTTATCAAATCAGTTATTATAAATAAAGTAGTATTATTTAGGAAGTTAATTATTGTAAATAGCAATTAAAATTGCGTGTGCGCATTCGAGCTCAAAGTGGCACATTCCGATCTCGGGAAAATGAAGCGCGCCGCTCCGCGTCGCGCTTCATTTGCCTCCCTCGCTCGGAAATGTGCCACTTTTCGCTCGAACGCGCACATCCTTGTATTTATTACATTTTTCTACTTTATCTTTCGCTCTTTCACATCACAAATTTAAATTTATTTTAGTAAATATTGATTTTGTGTTCGAAAAACGTTTTTATCATAGCAATGAGTGGAAGGGAGCCAAAAGATACAACAATCTCGTGAATGCGAGTGAGAGGAAACGATTAAAATTCTTCAACTGATTTCTCGTCTAATCTATTGGCCTAAATTATTGTGAACCGTGCTTAAAACCGAGTGTGCACATTCGAGCTCAAAGTGGCACATTCCGATCTCGGGAAAATGAAGCGCGCCGCTCCGCGTCGCGCTTCATTTGCCTCCCTCGCTCGGAAATGTGCCACTTTTCGCTCGAATGCGCACATCCACGCATTCATTGGATTTGTCTCCTTTATCTTTCGTTTTTTCAAAATATAAATTTAAATTCAGTTTAGTAAATATGAATTTTATGTGGATAACAAGTATTTGCCATAGCAATGAGTTGGAAGGGAGCGAAAGGATACGAAAATCTCGTCAATGCGAGTGAGAGGGAACGATCAAAATTATTATAAATAGGGGAACCTGTTGTACTTGGCCCCTTTGTATAAAGTGACCAGACGTCCCGCTTTTGGCGGGACAGTCCCGATTTTTAACAATTTGTCCCGCGTCCCGCGGCGTTTTAACAAAGTCCCGATTTTTGGAAAAAATGCACGAGCTAGGGTTTGGCGGGAGAACAGGAAGGCAATATATGGTTTTCAGCGGCCATGTGACTATTTAACCGGGATATGCGTTTTATTTTATTTTTGTTAATTGACATCAGAAAAATCACAATTAAGTGTTGAGACTTTGTAAGCCGTTTTATGTGTGAAATATAATTTAAACAATTCTTGTGAAAAATTGTATGACCTTTTGAACAACGACAGTAATCTACTAAAAAAATTCACTTAAATGAGACATATGACAAAGAATAAAATAATACTATATATAATTTTTATTAATTTATTTATTATATTTGTAAATTGTACCTTGTTGCAATTTAAAAAAAAATTATTATATTGCTTTTGCGTTCAATAAAAAAATTTGTTGCTCCATATAGACCAAATTTTTAATCAACCCCCTGCCGTCTATGGTGTCCCGCTTTACCAATGTTAAAATCTGTTCACCTTACCTTTGTACCTAGGGCAACTTTGTTATAAATTCTTATTTTTTTTAATTTTTGCTTCAGGTAAGTAAGTCTAACGAAAAATTTAAATTTTTGCAAAGTTAACTATTCAGTATGTGTAATTTTAGTATACGAGAAAAGTTTTGTTAATTTGGTAAACAATTTTAGTGTCATCTCAAAGAAGAACATTAGTAGTTCTTATAATCGAAAAATAAATATATAGTTTTCATAGAACAATGGGTTTTATTTTGCTCAATGCGAATAGAGCCAAGGTACATCACCTCTGTTGTACCTAGGCCATAGATCCACTAATTTTTAAATTTTATAGCAATTTGAGTAAACGGTTGGTAATGCTTTCAAATATTTTATGATAAATACCTTATTAGTGCCCCACTACAATGCAATTCATTTTATCAACAAATTATTACATATAAAATTTAAAAAAAAGCCAAGGTACAACAGGTTCGCCTAAAACGTAGAAGAACCTCAGCAAAAAAAGTTGCCATAAAGTAAATAAATGTTTTATTAAAAACTTTAATATAATAACAAAAATAAAACACACAATAATTTGATCTTATTGAATAAGAGGCGGTCACTCAGAGCGACAGCAGGAATGTTCAATTGGCCTGTAACATAACATCATTAGCTATGTCGAGTGTCTGGCCGAGGATAACTCACTAAAACAGACGTCTGTTGCATCGACAAACTGGCCATAGCCGAAACGGTTTCCTTATCTTCCTTTTCGTTTCGAACCGCATCATTATATGAGCAAGTCGCGCTTTTCGCAGCTTCTTGGAGGCACGGCCAATGAAGGGACTGAACGGCTATAACCTTCTGCAAAGCAATGACGGCGTTCGTGCACGGCGGACGTGCCAATTCCGCAGGATTTAAGGGCGTCGGCGGATCGCCCAACAGCACCCGGACGCATTCCTCCGCGGAATCGCATATCGAAGGTAAATCGTAGCCTCCTTCCAGCGCCAAAACTACACGACCATTAGCTAATTGCATGAGTTGTCTCGTCATGTAACCGTAGCAGGCCGGCGTCACTCGGTACCCACCCAACGGGGGCGCATGGCCGTCCGTAGCCGCGAAACCAGCGGATACTAAAACTATATCAGGTCCAAATTCGCGAGCAATCGGCATCACTATACTTCGGAATGCCGCTAAATATTCCGCGTCGCCCAGAGGCGGATTTAAACCTCCAGACCAAGCAATGTTCACGTTAAAGCCCAAACCGGCGCCCGCGCCGCACTCCGCAGGACTACCCGTTCCTGGAAAAAAGTTCCCATCGTCATGGCGATGTATCGAGATCACTAGCACGCGCGGATCATCATAGAAGATTTCTTGCGTCCCGTTCCCATGGTGGACGTCCCAATCGAAAATAAGTATCTTATGTACTCTGTGCTCCTTCTGCAACAGCCTCGCAGCTATGGCAACCGAGTTGAAGAAACAGAAACCCATGGCTTGTTGTGGTTCGGCATGGTGCCCGGGCGGTCGAACTATGGCGAACCCATTTCTGATGTCCCCCGTCCACGTCCTAAATGCTAAGTCCACCGTGCACCCCACGGCCATCCGCGCCGCTGGGGCCGTGTAGATCTCGTTCCAGGTCGTGTCGGAATCGACCCCGATCCCCCCGCAAGGCAGTCGAACGAAGGCCGTCACCGGCAGAGGCCCAAGTTTGCTTATGTCCATCTTGTGCCTGTTCAAAGGACTTGTGCCATAGAGCAAAGCGTGGGCTTCGGAGTGGCAGGCCTGCAACTCTTGCGTGGATGCTTTCCGAGGACGTAGCCTATCACATCTTTGAACCAAACCAGTCTCGAGCAAACGTGCCCAGATGCTTTGTAGTCTACCAGCATGTTCGGGGTGCACTATGTTATTTCCACAGATGCAGGAATGCTTCAGCATTTGACTATCAAAGGCTAGTCCCGTGGTCGGAGTGCTCGAAGCCCTTCGACGGGTCAACGTCGGAGGCCCAGGTCCGCCCAGATGCACCACAGGACTGCTCAAAGCTCGAGACAAAGGTCGAATACTAAAAGAAGAAAACCGTCATAAAAGCACAGACTTTATCAAACCAAACAGACCTGCGTGGTTCAGTATTCTGTAACTCGGCGTCTCTTTGTTCTTGTTCTTCTTGGGGCGGAGGTTGTGGGATGCTGAGCGAGGGAGGACCGTCCAAAAGTGGATGTCCCAAAGGTAACGGAGATGACTGTGTTCGACCCAAAGGACGGATGACTCCACGAGGAATGGGCTCTTGCAGTTCGCTGATGGTGTCGAGTGGAGCTTCCTCGTGCTCGCTTTCTATGGCCGGTAGCGACGGATAAAAGGGTAAGGTACCTGGTAGCATTTGGCCCGTTAGGGGCATGCCAAGACGCGCCGTGCACGCGGCCCGTACGGCGGCTTCGGAGATGTCGGGGGACAGAACGTGATGAGCGGCTAAGGAGATGTTGGGCATCGATGGACTGCTGAAGAGCGCGTGGCGTTGATATTCTTCCGCTTCGCATGGCGGACTTAGTTCTTTCGGGGCTCTTGCGGGGGCGAGTCGCTTGGCGGCAGACACGAACTTAGAAGTTTCTTTTTGAGCGATGGAGGGAGGTGACGTTTGCTCATGGGACTGCAACGGCGCTCCATGACGCGCTGTTTTAATCGGACCTTCAGAAGGTTCGGTTCCGAAGCTGAAAATGCACGGATTTTAATTGGGGGAATTCTTTTGAAGTTGTTTTAAGAATGCGTACCTGTTTTCCTTAGGGGGAAATCGCTGCCCGGGGGTTGATCGCTTCCTTCTATATCCATTCTTTCCGACCTGAAAAAAAATTAAGTATTTTATAAAGAGATTTACTTCAATTTTTATTTAATTAATTATAGTCTAGTCCAGGGGGTTCCCAAAGTTTTTCTTAGGCGGGCCAATTTAATATTACCGACATTTTTGGCGGGCCAAAAAAAACGGAATAAAATCAAAACAATAACCACGATTTTTTTTGTTTTAAATATATTTAACTATTTCTTATTTTTTTTTATTGGTATACTAATTTTATTTATTTTTTAATAAAAATATCGTATCGATATCGTGGGCCGCATTTGCCCCGCGGCCCGCACTTTGGGAACCCCTGGTTTAGTCAATAAAGGCAAGAAATCGGCCACCATTACACAAATTGTTATAATAAAACTTCTTATTGCAATGTTTGTATTAGAAAAAGGGCTGCGAAACAAATACAGCAATCTGGGAACCCAAAACTCAAGATAAATCGTATAACACGGCTGAAAAATTGGGATTGTGTTCGTAGAACACGGTAAAACAGAAAAAAAAATTTAAATATAACAAGTAAGTTAAATTTTCTATTCTATCACTTAATCTGATGTTTAACATTGCTCTTTCCATAGATCTTTGGGCTACTCGTAATTTCATTAATGTGATAGTTTCTGCGCCATATGTCATGATCGGCAGGATGCATTGATTGAACACCTTAGTTTGCAAATTCATGAGGAGACCAAGGACCAAAAGGCCGCCAGGACATCCACCCACCCGTTGGAAAGATGATATAAAAAGCAGTGGTGGACGTGATTGGATGCATATGGCAAATAATAGAGATGAATGGAAGAGACTGGGGGAGGCCTATATCCTGCAGTGGATGAAAACGGGCTAATTAATGATGATGATGAAGTAAGTTAATCGCTTTGAGCTGTGAACGGCTCATGTATTGGTATAATCTAGGTGACTCGTAAAACACGGATTATTATAACACGGAACGTATGTACCGTGCTAAATGGGGGTCCACTGTACTTAAATGGTTAATAATCCTTTGCATATCCAACAGGTTGGAACTAGAAACGTTACAATTGGGACAAAGAATTATCTGTAAGTTGAATTTGTTTATTTATTAGCAAAAGAGTAAATTTGCAGTGCTAAATCTGTTTTCACTCAAAATATGTATTATTCCTTATATGTGTAAGGGTAAACTCGGGATAGATGACCCACGTGTCAAATGATTGCTATATTTTCAAAACTATTAGGACCCAAAGCATTATTTTGGGCGAGGGGTTAGTTTAGTTTATAATAAATTGTAATTACTAGGTTTTTCTAAAAAAAATGACCATCCCCTAGGGCTTAGGGGATAGATGCACAATGTAGCACATGCGATAGATGCCCTTAAGAAACATATACACTTTTTATAAACAATAGCATAATATGCTATTGTTTATAAATAGTAGATCCTATATTATAGGATCTACTATTTATTTACAAAATATTAACACAATTATTACTTAAGAGAATAAAGTTACCATTAGGTGGACGTTGTGTGACGTCGCTTCCTATTCTTGACTACGTGTGAGTAAAGGGATAGATGCCTCTAAGGGCAACTATCCTCGCAAAAAAGATAGACGCATTTATTTCAAAAGTAAATAAATGGCATATTTAATTAACTACAGGAACATTTCTAATTTAATTTATATTATTGTTTTAAATAAATGGTTAATAACCCCTTGCATATTAAACAGTTTGAAACTAGAAACGTTACAATTGGGACAGAGAATTATTTGTAACTTGAATTTGTTTATTTATTAGCAAAAGAGTAAATTTGCAGTGCTAAATCTGTTTTCACTCAAAATGTGTATTATTCCTTATATGTGTAAGGGTAAATTCGCGATAGATGACCCACATTTCAAGTGATTGTTATATTTTCTAAACTATTAGGACCCAAATCATTATTTTTGGTGAAGGGTTAGTTTAGTTTATAATAAATTGTAATTACTAAGTTTTTCTAAAAATGACCATCCCCTAGGGCCTAGGGGATAGATGCGCAATGTAGCACATGCGATAGATGCCCCTAAGAAACATATACACTTTTTGTAAATAATAGCATATAGGATCTACTATTTATTCACAAAATAATAACAAAATTATTAAGAGAATAAAAAGTTACCATAAGGTGGACGTTATGTGACGTCGCTTCCTATTCTTGACTACGTGTGAGTAAAGGGATAGATGCCTCTAAGGGCAACTATCCTCGCAAAAAAGATAGACGCCTTCATTTCAAAAGTAAATAAAGGGCATATTTAATTAAATACAGGTTTAATGTACATTTTACATTATACTCTGCCATAAAACCAAATTTGTTAATTCTCGACTCGCTTTTTCGAAATTAGACCGTTTATTTGCAACAAGTAGGTAAATAATTCTATTGCAATTTTCTCGTTCCGAAATGTATCGAAGAATTCCTTCGTCGTACATATACCATGTTTTAACAGAGCAATAAAAATGCCATATATCAGAAAGAAAAGGTGCCCTTTTTTCGAAAATTCAACGTCTAGAAAACGGGGGGCATGTGTAGCAGTGGGGGCAACTATCCTGTGTTTACCCTAACATTTAAAATAATCATTTCTGATTAATTTTTTTAACATCGTGCGTGCCCCCGCCAGTACCTTTCTAATTTAATTTATTTTATTTTTTTAAAAATGCCTTCTGTTCTTGAAAACCATTTAAAAGTAGTGTTAAAATGTCAAGTACAATTTTAGTTTATTTTAAAATCAAACAGAACTGAAGTACCCAAAGTAAAGCGGACTAATACAAGAAAACATTTCATTTAGGAGCCTGAAACTTTTATTAAGAAACATATGTAAGACACACAACGACGTCTTAAGCTAAAAGTTTCGAGTTTGACGAGCGTAAAAGTCAAAAGTACCGAGCTCTAAGTACAAATCAGACGTTGCCTCATTTTATGAGATTTATATTTTTAAACTGCCAGTAAGACACTTTCAAATTTTATGTTACGAGTCCGGAAAATCCAGTTACTGGGAGCGAAAAAGCTTTAAGGACATCATACGATTTATATTTAAACTAAGATGCGCAAGTTTTTCTTTAAAAAAAAAATTGTCGTGTCGTTTTTGCCAAGTAGTTGTATAAAACTTTGATTCAAAATAAATGTGTAAAGCGTATAAATAGAAGATGGTCACATCCTCCTTCTTAAAGCATAATATTATTGACGTCCTTACAGATTACCTAAATTTATTAAATTGAGACAAAAGTACAAAAACAATTTTGGGCCGCTTGTAAACATTTCAATTTGTGGTTTATGAGATTCCTTTTATCGAAACCACTTGACAGTAGTCTCCTTACATTTTTCAAAAATCAATATGATGATAATTTAGCATTCTTCTTTTTGATTGTCACATTAAAAATTGTAAATTACTAGATAACATTAAAAACGAACTTAAAAAAAGTTATTTTTAACAATTCTAATTAATTTATCTAATTATAATTTTAAATTATTACGCACGGGTAAATACGATTAATTTTTTTACATTTACAAAGACTTAGCTTTAGTTTCCTACATTATAATTTCTAGAATTAATTAGATTGGATTTGCCTTGAGATAACTTTTATTAGTAAACGTAAATCATACTCTTATCTATGAAAGATGTAAAATAATAGAAAGTCTATTTTAAATTAATTTCCTTTAGTCGCAATCCTTCGGCTTTTGGACGCTCGTCAAATTCGCATCATTAATCTTTTGCATGCCACTTTACACTTAATCTTCCTGCTTCCCGTCGAAGACATTACAAAACTAACATTTGATAAATCCTGAAATAAAAAATGACTGTAAGTGTGTGCGGTTTACGTTTTATCAAAGAACATAATAAATAAAACGAGCTTGAATGGTATCAAACGACTTCCTCAATGTTTTATGCTAACCTTCCGTGTACTAGGTGGGGTACAACTAACGTGAACAATTTTTTTTTTGTAAAAACGGGATGTTTGGTAATCTCGCTTAAAACCGAGTGTTTAGTATAATCTAGCGTGCACTCCTTCAAATCAAAAATTTTAATTTAATTTAGTAAATTTTGATTTTATATTCGAAAAATGTATTTACCATAGCAATGAGTGGAAGGGAGCGAGAAGATACGACAAACTCATAAGTACGAGTGAGAGGGAACGATAAAAATTAATTAATGATTTTTCGTCGCCCAAAATGATTGTGAATCGTGCTTAAAACCGAGTGTGCGCATTCGAGCTCAAAGTGGCACATTCCGATCTCGGAAAATGAAGCGCGCCGCTCCGCGTCGCGCTTCATTTGCCTCCCTCGCTCGGAAATGTGCCACTTTTCGCTCGAATGCGCACATCCTCGTGTTTGTTGTATTAATATAATCTACCGTGCACTCCTTCAAATCAAAAAGTTTATTTTAATTTAATAAATATCGATTTTATATTCGAAAAATGTATTTACCATAGCAATGAGTGGAAGGGAGCGAGAAGATACGACAAACTCATAAGTACGAGTGAGAGGGAACGATAAAAAATTAATTAATGATTTTTCGTCGCCCAAAATGATTGTGAATCGTGCTTAAAACCGAGTGTGCACATTCGAGCTCAAAGTGGCACATTCCGATCTCGGGAAAATGAAGCGCGCCGCTCCGCGTCGCGCTTCATTTGCCTCCCTCGCTCGGAAATGTGCCACTTTTCGCTCGAATGTGCACATCTTCGTGTTTATTATATTAGTATAATCTACCGTGCACTCCTTCAAATCAAAAATTGTATTTTAATTTAGTAAATTTCCATTTTATATTCGAAAAATGTATTTACCATAGCAATAAGTGGAAGGGAGCGAGAAGATACTATAATCTTGTCAATGCAAGTAAGAGGGAACGATTAATATTATTCAATTAATTTTTCGTGTAATTTATTGGTCTAAATTATTGCGAATCATTAAGAAATTGCCGTGAAATTAATTTGTATTTCAATAAGGAGGGAAGAATGAAATTCTTGTTAGGTTTTCTTAATATTCGGTATCGTAATTGACACGTGTCATTGGAATTTATTAGGGGAAGATGGGGTAGCCCCGGACACTTGAAAGAATTAGAAATAAAAAAAATAAATAAATAAATTTATTTATTTTTTATGATTTAAAATGAAAGTAGGGACTTTTAAATTTATACTAATTAAAAATTTGTAATGATATGTTTGTTTTTTTAGGAAATATGGCCAATTCAATTTGACCTTATTTTTTGGCAATACAAAAAGTGGCGGGTAGCCCCGGACTAGTACTTATTGGTGGCCCAATCGTTTTTTGGCCTTATAAACATCACAAAAATAATTAATAATTAAACAATTTTTATGTGCCCAGTCTTTGCACTCATAACATTGAATACAGTCTTCATCAAAAGTTTTTTTGCATACGATGCATTCGGTTTCTTTCTCCCGGTCTTTTTGGAAAAAACTTCATATATTTTTGTCTGTTTTCAATATTTTTAGCAATTTATTGTTTTTTTGCTTTGACAAATTTATTGTTTTTAGTTTTCTGCTTTTTCTCTAAATTTTGTTTAAATGGAGATGTTAAAATATCACTGCTATGGGTTTTTTGAGCTCCGTTGCTAAATGTTTTTTTGATGCATCAGGAAATCGTAACAGTTGTTTTAATAACCAACTATTGAACTTTGAACTTTGACCGCGAATAACTTTTAAAGGAAGGTTTTTATGAAAAAAACCAAAAAGACCTTTTTTGTAGAGCGTAAAATTTTGTATTAGAATATGTCTTTGTCGAAGCTGTAGGTTCATTTGCTTTAGAGATAAAAAATTAAATGCAAAAGGTCAGAAAATCCCATGTTATTTAAATGGGAAGAGTATCATGATTCCGGCACGGTTTAAATTAAAAATTAAGAGCTTGTTTACGTTGGATCATTTTTTTTAGAGCTAAAACTAAAATTTCAGAGGGGGCAGCAAAAAAAATTCAACTTGGGAAATAACGGACACCCTAATGTCCATAATAACATATACATGCAACCGCGCTTGTTTCAACAAATGTGTGAATTAATGTGATTGTTTTATTTAGTAATCAGTTGCATTTAGTTTAGCAAATCAAAATGTCTCCTAAAAAATCAGAATTATCTGAAGGTATGCGCGCAAATATTGTTTTGTTAAGAAAACAAAACAAAAGCCTTAGGAACCCTCAATTTAAATATTTCTACTGTGCTATACATTGTAAAGAAAAAAAAATGAGACTGGTTCGACGGCAAATAAATAGCGATCTGGCCGCCCCAAATCATCAAACGCAAAATAAGTGCGATTTATACTTGCGGAAGTTAAGAAAGGTCCTTTTAATAGTGCACAAACATTAGCTAAAGAGATTGCAACAACTTCGGACAAAAGTATTACATCTCAAACGATTAGAAATTATATATATTAAGGCGTTTTCAAAAGCAGAACACTAAGAATAAAGCCATACATAAACGAAAGAAATAGACTAAAAAGATTTAATTTTGTAAAAGAATATGTTAATAAACCAGAAGAATTTTGGAAATATTCAGCGATGAAAGTAAGTTGAATCTTTTTGGTTGCGATGGTCATAAAACAGTGCGAAGAAAAACAAATACAGCAATTCAAAAACAACATTTGAAACCTACCATCAAACATGGCGGTGGACACGTTATGGTTTGGGGGTGCATGGCATGGGAGGGTATAGGAAATTTGTGTATTATTGAAGATAATATGGATGCAAAATTGTATATCCGTATTTTACGTGATAACTTGCAAGCGAGTGCTAATATATTGGATCTGAAAGACACTTATTTCTTTCAACAAGACAATGACCCGAAAAATACAGCACTGGTTACGTAAGAATATATGCTGTATAATGTGCCAAAAAGACTCATTACACCCCCAGAATGTCCAGACACCAACCCTATAAAAAATCTATGGAGTATTCTGGACCAAAAAGTAAGAAAACAAAGAATTTCTGAAAAAAACAATTTAAAACAAATTTTGAAAAAGAATAGGCAAACATTAGCCCAAAACGTACTAGCAATATATAGCACTCGGCACCCAGGCTACTGTAAGTCGTTATAGACGATTATGGTTTACACAAAGTATTAATTTTTCTGTTTTTGTAGTAGATTTAGTAGTGAGCAAGTGTTCAAATACTTTTTTGGCTTTGTTTTCTAATATTTGTTTCCACTTTTAAAAGATCTTTTAATTTATATTTACCACACAGTACTTATATATTGTATAGTATGTAAGCAATTGATACATATCACTTTTGCAGATATTATCTAAAAATATTTTGTAATAAACAATAAAATATGGGTGTTCAAATACTTTATTTGTTCACTGTATATTTCTTATTATTGAACTGTCATAAAGTACAATTTTGTGAATTTGATTTCATTCTATTTTCGGGGTATGGCAAACCCCACCTAGTATGGCATGTTTTAGTCACCTAGTATGCGGAAGGTTAATCCACCATAAATATTTAAGTTTCACGACTTAATAAGTATTTTCTTTTCCATTTAAATTTCAGCTTGAAATTCGCAAACAACCCCTTCTGTACAACAGAAATATCTCCAATCTAAATCAATATTAAGCGTGTCACGGTAAACAATCATCAAGTTTGAATTCTAGGAAAAAAGCTCGAGTTGAAGGCTACGGACTGATTTTTATTCCAGGAAAATGGAAGATTGATTCTTATACACGCCGACTTATCGCCATGGAAACTTGTATATCAACAAAAGTGTTGGTTTCAGAAATGACGATAAAATCTGCGAATTGCCAGATTTTTGACGACTTATGCCATGGCAGGAAAACAAGTCGCTCATGCCATGGCAGAAGAATCGGTCACTTGCGCCATGGCAGAAGAACAAGTGACTAATAGCGGAATTGAGTGATCGACGGCGCCCGAAATAACCTTAACCAAGAGCATTAGAATTGCAAATGTAATTTAATTATAGAACTTTTGGGAAATATTGAAGGATGATTGAAGAAGGAGAGAAGCATACGTGAGACTTGTTTACAAACATTATGGCTTGGTAATTTTTGCGTGTAGGTGGTAGGACTTTGAATGGAATCAGCTGACGATAGCAGCGCTGCAGGTGCAGGCGGCAAGCGCGAGGGGGGCGCGTATTTTGAAACTGACCTACTGAAAAACACTCACCATGAATTCTCTTGTTGAGGTGCCTTTGAGCAACCCGAAGCACGTTGCTTCAAAAACACCTGCAGCTTCTGTTTGACCTCGGAGGAAGCCACGGCGCTCTGCTCATGTTTTTCTTTCCGTCGCAGCGCCTCGAGCTGTTCGCGCTCGCGAATCTCCTGCAGCTGCTTCTGCTGGTCCCAGAATTTCTTCAGGTGCTGTCGTAACTGTAGCTCGTGCTGCTCGGCGAGGTGCTGTTGTTGTTGCTGGAAATGCTGAAGAAGGATCTGATGTTGAAGCTGGTGTTGCTTTTTGAGCTGCAGGATCTGTTGCTCCAGCAGGCGTTCGGGAGCATCTCGCTGCTGTTCCGCCATCCTACCTTGTCAACATCCTGCACGCACCACTTTATAGAAGGAACGATCACAACGCACAAAATGGCAGGACTGTCAGAATTAATTCTTAAATTATGTGTTAGGTCATTTCGGTCGCTGTTACACTGAATATAGGAACACTCCGCGCCACTTACGAAAGCGTAGTTGCCAGATGAAATATTGATAATGCGAAAAAATGCGACTCCTTCAGGAAAACGACGAAGGATTCTTCCAAAATCGACTTTCGGTTCGACGCGTTGTTTTTGAACTTTTGCACGTTTTGCTTAACACCAACGATATCTAAAATTTAATGAGTCATTTCTATTTTTACGCAAGCAACTACCGCAGAGGCGCTACACACTGATTTGCGCGGTTGTATGAGTTAATGCGCCAGACAAAGACCTAGATGATCACGTGGCATTCACCACATGCAACAGATTATATTGTTTTTATCGGTACGGGTAACGATGGCAACACTGTAAGGAATGTGAAAAACCAAGGTTGAGATAAAAATAGAAAATCTTTATTATAAATAAATCCATTTTTTCACAACTGTTCACAAATAGAGTCGGCTTGTAATGTTCCATCGTTGCCTACTACGTAATAGTATCAATACAAGTCCAAAAGTAACAGGCTTAAAATAGCTCCTTCCGAAAAGTTTTTCGAAATTTTCGGATAGGCGGAAAATGTGCTCTCGCACGCCGCATAAGAAAGAAAACAGATTAGATAAAGAGCAACATAGCTCGTACGAACAACTATATTTAATAACGTACAAAATTAATTAATGTTACATTTAAAATTCTTTAAATCAAATCTCCGCTCTATGTACAGGACGTTGCGTAAGAGTTTTGCCGAACAAGTTGACTCAATAAAACGTCTCGCAATACAGACAAATATAATATTAGAACAATAGTAGTTAAAACTATAATTAGATAGCTGTGTGAAAATAGGTTTAAAACATATTTATTTTTTACTTCGCGAACCGAACAAATACACTGTTTGAATTGACAAATTACAAACGTAACAAAGTTATTTTTATTTTCGTTTGGTAGCAATAAAACTTTAAATTGGTTAAAACTATTCTATAAATAAACGCCACTTAAATGCCATCATATTTGAGTTATTGATTATGTAAATATTGAATTTATTTACATCAGCTATTTATTTATAATCGTATGCTCCTTTAATATCATTGTAAACAAATTTAATTATCGATTAAAACTTATTTTAACTTTTTTCGAATTTCGACTAATTCCAAAAATAGGTATCTCTTTGCACGCAAAAAATTAATTACACCGTTCCTAACAAAATTCAAATTATTATCTCTATAACAACTTGCAACAATTAATATTAAGAGACTAATAATCGTATATGGGTGGTTCCATTCTAACTGTGATTTTTTGTGTTCTATACTGTTTGCTCTCACTGGTCATACATTATAAATCTATTAATGAAGTTTTTCTATCAATTCGATCATCATGAACATATTTCATCACTTTTCTTGTAGAATATAAGTTGCAATCCAAAGAAAACTTGCAATATGTCACATAAATGTCAGTACCGGGTCATGTTCTTTTCTAGAATTTACCTATAAATTCGTTATTTTTTTTGTTGCAATAAGTAATTCAAACCAATTAACTGATAAATCTTAATGTATATAATCAAACTTAAAAGAAATTAACGAATTTTTTTGTAATACATCAATTTAAAATTGAATTTCGGTTAATAGCTTTTGTCCTCAGATTTAAGCAAATTTTTAAATTTGAATTTGTATGACTCGTGCGCCATTTATCTCGAAATTAATGAAACAACTAATAAGTCATATTAAAAGTACCTTAACTGAGTTATGTTTACAAACATAACACAAGTGAAATTCTTAAGCGGGTTTGTGTCATTTTAAAACTCAATTTTTAAAAGATGATGTCATAAATTTACTTGTCAGTACCGTGGTATTAGTAAACTTAATTAACGATAAATTTTTTTCTTCATAAATAATGAATTTCGGTACTTATTACTAACCTAAGTTATAGGGTAAAATGATATTACCAAATTCATAATCAAAAAATTACAGTTGCTATTTTAATTTAAAATGTCAGTACCGAGGCGGTCAGTACCGTGTCAAAAAATAAAAAAAATATATTTAATTGTTAATAAATAATATTGACTTCACTGAAAATTATTCATGTAAATATGAAACAGAAGTTCAGTCAGTAGGTACACTTTGGGGCTAGTAGAGTACAATTTTTCCAAATTACCAGACAATTTTAAGCCTTTTGTAGGCACAATGAAAGTATATACGTGGAATAAATTACAACGTAATTGTATTTTATCCAATCCGTTAAGTTGCTTTTATTGCTCTAATAAGAATGTATGCAGACACTTTTCTATGTGAAAAAATGATTATTCTTCAAATGATAAGGTGGGAAAAATAAATAACAGAATGACGCAAAAAACAAAAAATCTGTGAATTCATCGCAAGAAGTTCAAAAATTGCCAATTGTTGAGTTATAGAAATCAAAAATTTTTAATCAAAAAAGTAACAGTTAGAACGGAATCACCCATATGCTATTTTAACAAATTATTTTCTAGCACGAATCATTGATTCATTCGCGCGTTCCGTCGGTTCTATTTTACCTTTCATTTTTTGATAATCATTAAAAATCTTATCCACCATCATTCTTGGGATCCTTCGCTGTAAATATTTCGGAATATTTTTCGTCCAAGTGTTTACAAAACTTGTGAGGGCATGTGTGGTTTTTGGATCCATTCTGTCGAGATAAATGTAAGGCAAAACGTGGCAAGTTACCGTCGAAAGTGCCAAATTATTTTGCAATAAAATTAGTTTTTCTAATGTCTTAAATATAATCTTTAAATTGCTCTTGTGTATAATGAGATCGTGTAAGAAGTGAAACAGTCCCATGAAGAACTTTTCTGGGCAATGAACGATTACT
Source organism: Sinopyrophorus schimmeli (assembly GCA_036325965.1). Classification (NCBI taxonomy): domain Eukaryota; kingdom Metazoa; phylum Arthropoda; class Insecta; order Coleoptera; family Elateridae; genus Sinopyrophorus; species Sinopyrophorus schimmeli. The sequence goes on along the minus strand of JARFIZ010000014.1, from coordinate 4,960 downwards.
TGGTTTTTGTTGCGAAAAATCACATATAAGAGTTGCAAGCCTTCTTCTTGTCTGTTGGGGTCTTCCCTTAATAACTTTATAGGACTAATAAGATCACATTTCTCCGTTACTTTGGAACATCTGGTTTCCTAAAACGGTATAAAGTTTAATATTGTATCTATTTACAAAGTTAAGTTATCGTTCACTATTTCAGTTTTACTTAAAAGTAAAGTAAAACAGCATAAATGGTTTTTCGATCTTACTTCAATTAAAATTATCGTTTTCAATAATTTGATGGCAGCCGTTGCAACTTCGTCGGGCTCAAGACAACAGAATTTAGCAATATATTTAACGATCCCCGATAAGTAACTAAGCAGCCCCAACACTTTGGGCGTATTTTGTAAAATCGAAAGCGCTGCGGATAGGAAAATACAACCTTTTTCAACTTCTAAATTACTTTCTAGGCAGGGTAAGTAACTTCCAACTATAATAAAAGATTTCTCCATTTCTTTGTGATCGAAACAAGACAATTTTTCATATATATTCGTGGTAAATACTAGCGATTTAAAGTACAACCGGGGCAAGTTGTTTAATAATGTTTTTTCCATAAATCGATCAGTTTTCAATTTACAAACTAAAGAAGAAACCCTAAAAAATAATTGATTACTGTCTAAAATTATGTTAATAATATTTGTTTCCAGATCTCCACGAAGACGTTTATTTACCTGGAAGTTGATGGACAATTTTGATTTAATATAAGGAAATTGATGAGGTGAATGCCTAAATTGAATTGGTTTAGTAGGCACACAATATATTCATCGTTTTTTTCGTATAATAACCAGCGATATAAAAAGCGGGTTTTAAGAAACTTTTTTTCGCTTTCCAAGATCCACTTAATCTGATTGGGGTTGTAAAGCAACAGCTCGTCGAAGTTTCTAGAATAAGTCAAAGACTCCAATAATTTGTCGCCGAGATAAATAGTATCGTCTTCGTTTTTTTGGCCGATGATAACAGGATACACAAAGACCAAAGCTTTTAAGACGATCTCTTCCAAAATTGGATTTTCTGACATGTAATCTTCTATGGCCTCTATGATTTCTTGGCCATTCCACAAACATCTGGAAAAAATGATTTTAAAATTGGTATATAATTTATTATATTACATTTGTGATTTTTAAATAATTATACAATACAATTACAGGTTTCAGTCTAAAAGCAGAACTTATTTAATGCTTTATAACAACTTACTTTGAATACGACAGTTGTAAGAAAGCAAATATGAAGAAAAGTGTGCTATTTGAAGTTGGCCAATGTTTGCAGTCTTCGTCCAACCATTTGATTTGACCAAGAAGTAAATGTTTCTTTTCACAATTGCTGAAGGTGCCAACAAAATACATATTTTCCACGAGAATTATCATTAGTTGATCGAGGAGATCGCGAACCACCTCATCATGTCTCATATTACAAAATACAGGTAAGAACTCCGTTAATTGGTGTGTGATCTCTTGTCTTTGTGAGCAGTTATCATTACAGATAGTGTAATAATTTAAGAAACATTTTACAATTTCGATCATTACATTAGCGTCGTTTACCTACAAAAATATTTAAATAAGTTACAAGAACCGAAATGAGTGCTTAAATATTTATTGCTTGAATAAACCTGGAAAAATGTTTCTCTTAAATCTAAACGCAGTACAGTGGTACCTGTATAAAGCAACCACCCAAGGGACCAAACGAAAATAGTCGGTTTCAGCAGGGGCTCAGTTTATAAAAAGGGTGTGATAACGATATGCACAAAAAATTACATTGTTTTACCAGGGACCAAGAAAAAACTGGTCACCTTGACTAGGTGGTCACTTTTGCAGGTCCTACTGTATTTATTTTTAAATTATTGCAGTAATACGCTGTTTAATTCAATTAAACGAACCTTTTCTATGTGACTCTTGCAATTAACAGCCAGCCAATTGATAACGGGTTGCATTCTCTCATGGTCTGTCGTGTACCTAAAAAAAAATTCTTATCAACAACTTCTAGTTTATCTAATAAGATTTACTTTTTAAAAATAGCTCCAAGAAAACCATACAAATCAATCAAAGAGTTTTCTTTGACGAAACAATCAAAGACCATTGAAATTAAGTAAGCAGTTGGTATATTTGCAATGTCGAAACGTTCTATTTTAATTAAATTGGTTAGAATCCTTCCTGTTTCTAAATGTGCACAATGCAAGTGATCGTTTTGTAATATATCAGTTAACTTGTTTGTTATTCTATCTTCGTGTTGTAATATATCAAATTTGAACTTATCCAGAATTGGCACATTTTCAGTTATAATAGTTAATAGTTTTAAAAACACAACTAAAAAGGAATCGTTGTTATTCTTAGTTAAAAAGGTGACATTTCCAAAGATGAATTCTACGGTTTGATCAACACAATTATTGCAATTACTGTAGAATTTTTCCATTCTCATTATTGCTGTTAAATGTTTTGCAGCGTTACTAAAATTACAAGTATTAAACTTAAATATTTAAAAATGTGTATGGATTACCTCATGGCTTCATAATCTACAGCATTTATGGAAAGGAGCTCGTGGAAAGATATAGAGTCAAAGAAATAATTTTCAGTATTTTGACTAATTGTGTTTGATTCTTCGCTTTCCATCGGTTCATAATCCATTTTTATATAACTATTAATTTGTAATTTATAGATTGTTTATTTATTTTTTAAATTTAAATTAATTTTAATATTAACATTCAGGGTGACGTTTATTTTGACTTAAGTATCAGCGCCCCAAACAGAGAATTGGGTAACTGAATGCTTCAAAAAGAAACTTTTAAATTCTACATCAATTTAAAGATAAAAACAATTAACTGTGATAAAACACATCAATTATATTGCATAAAAATATAGTTAATTTTATATTTAATTCTTACTTATAAAAATACATATTAATTATATACATATTAATGTAACTGTAGTTGGACATACTGTGGAGAGATGGCATAAGCTGCTCCATTCTCAGTAAATTGCTGATTTTGTAAATATCACCTGGGTATTTTGTTTTATACAGCTTGGTTTGTTTAAAGTGACAGTTACATCATTATTTAACATAAATATTGTTATTTAAATAAGATTTATGCGAATATTGCGGAAAAATACTGGTTGCACTTTAGTTTAATTACTTTTCCAACAATTACTTACAGGATAACATTGAAACATTGAAGAGCCTTGGTCAACAGGTACAAATGCAATAAATCCTATCACAACTCAATTATTTCAAATTGTGTAAGATACAAACTGATAGTATATAGTGTAAGAGACTATTAATTAGGTGTTACAATGATATCAAAGGTAATTAACTATAAGTATACATTTTTCTTGTTACAGAATTTCAAAGCATGGATTTGGAACCATCAACGATCAATCCATTTTCTAAGGATATCACTTTTATAGCGTTTTAAATTGATTATACTGGTAATTATATTTTGAATTTTGAATAAGGATCATTTGAAGGGCTTATGTAACGAAAATATGTGTCTTAATGACTAGGTGTCCGAGCATAAACTTGAGATCAAGTTTCGACTGAGAAGTAACCATGCTTAGTTAATACAAGTAAATATAATTGTTTGTTTTTGATTCTATTTTGGTTTAAAAAATTAATTTTGCTTTTTTTTACAACGCAGGATGTGGTTAGACAAGAAGCTTATAATTATTTGTAATGTAATTAAATTGTTTAACTTTGTTATGATTTTATTTTGATTGAGATTTAAATTAAAAATGCCCCAGGTGTAGTTTCAGTCTAGGGGGGCAAGCGATTGCAATAATCGAGCTTCTTATCTAACTATGTATGAATGAGTAATCGAATGTCTTTGTGTTGAATTTAATTATACAATTTAATTTAGTTTTAAAGTTTACATAGAAATCAACGTGTATGTGAGACTTTGCTTTCTTTTAGACTTGGGTATTGGGGCTCTTACGTAAAACTTAAAAAAGTCATTACTTTGTTTGAAAATGTGGTCCTGAATTTTTAATATGTTGTTAACAAAGCTTTAATTTAAGAAGTAAAAAAATCAGGGAGGTTGTCATTCGTTCCCAACGCTTTTAAATATTTTTATCTTGAAAGGTAATATTTATAATTAATCATAATGTTCACGTCCAATATCTTATAATATGTTAATGTTCACTGGAATTGGACACAATAAAACACAAATTAGCAAGTTAACAATTTGTGTTTTATTGTGTCCAATTCCAGTGAACATTAACACATGTAATATTTATATTTGCAAGCAGTAAACTTTATAAGTTCTGTTAACAGTCTTTATATATAAATACGGTCCTGCTTTTTACTAGGTACGTTGTTAATAAAGCTTATATTAATCGGGAAAACAATTACGGTGGTTGTCACGTAAGTAAAAGGTCTTTAAACATTTTTATTTCAACAATTAAATAGAAAAACATTATAAAGACACTTTTAGTGTAACGAAATACATTAAACTAGGAAAAATAGTTAAATGATGATTACTTCGTTAATCCTCATCAATATTAATTAAAAATAAATAATTTTTTTGAGTATAATTATGGTTTTTGATTTTGATATTCTTATAAACTAAGTTTTGAATTAGATTTAAATAGAAAACGACTCAAGTACCTATAGTTGCACTCTGAGGTCAAGCGATAAAGATAAAAATTATCAAGGTTGTTACCCAACTTGTATGGTATGAGTAACCGTATGCCTTTTGGTTTTTATTTAAATACTATATTAAATTCAGTTTTAAAGAGACAATTGAAGTAAACGTTAGTATAGACATACTTTTTAAAGTTCAATGGGGTGATTCTATTTTATTATTTTAATATTAGTTAATTTAATTATAATACACGATATTTAGTGTTTGTATTCTAATTCTAATTCTTTTTTTTTCTTTGGTATTATAGACAAATTTACCAATTGGTGATTTCCGAAGATTTGGCTGGCTTGCGTTTATGAC